>CABEEJ010000060.1:116702-126752 GCA_901482245.1 Timema douglasi
GGGGGGGGGGGGGCGGAATTTTTAAAACTTAAACCATAAAAGTTTCATTTTAAGGTAATCCTGAGCAATCTTTAAGAGAATCCTTGTTTTCAAAAACCGTGCTCACTACGCTGCTATTGAAGTTCCACCTCGTACTTAAATGTCAAGGAATACGGACACATACAAGAACTGGAAGGCACTGCGATGACCTTGAGAAATGCAGGTATGCCTGAAAGACTGCTAAAACAAAACGTTGCTGGAGGTTTTGCGAAGCTACCTTTTGCATTATAAGGTTTATCTGATGGGTATAACAGTGTACAAAATGTGCTTTTGTGTAGATTTCTTAATTATCGCTTGTACTTCTTTTTTTTTCGCTCATTACAGAAGCTCCTTCATATGTCCACGCAATTATTTTAATGATATCAACCTTCAAAACAATACACAACTGTTTTAAAATGTATTAAAATAATCTTTCTGCATTCAGATAATTTCAATTAAGAAATTCCCAAAATCTTTTGAGGCCAGCTCCTTCCCTTTCGTAACGGAATGCAATAACTGTTTGAGCTTTTTTTCCGAGACATTAGTAGTATCATAAGACATCACAACAATAAATTTGGCCTGGTTTATTTCGGTCCAAATGTTTTCATGGTACACTTCCTTAATAAAGTCTGATAATTCGTTCTGAATAATCTTTGAAGATCCCTTGAACAAAGTTGATTTATTAAAATGTGTTCGTAGCTTTTGGTCAAGGTTTCTAGCAGATTCTAGTAACCTTTGAAATACACTAGGATTGACAGAATCTGTAGTTTTATTGTGGCCACGCAAGGGAAGTTAAAATTTACCTCAGAACTTAATGAAATCATTTATTTTTTAAAGTATTTCCCTGTTTCTCCTTACTTCCTCGATATGCTTGCAAATTTGATGTCTGTAAGCCTCACTTAAATATTAACTTTACCTAGCATAGCAAAATCCATTATATTTTTAAATGCTTTGTTTTGTTGAATCTTCGTGCTATTTAATGTTCTCATTTAAATGTTTCATGTCCGTTACACCTGTTTCAACCCAGGTTTTATCACCGCCATATAATACACATGGGAAATATAACACAGCGTTTTTTTTTTATTTCACACTCGCACAGTCATTTGTGCTTGCCATACACATCATGATTAAATTTGCTTTTATTTATAAGCTTCCTGCTCGAGGAAGCTTGATTAATTGAAATGTAAGGAAAAGGCTGTGCCTTATTTTCAAACTCATTTTCTTCATCCAATGATAACTGGGAGAAAAAGAATTTTCTGTAATCCCGCTACACTCATTCCACTCATATTAGTTTACCTCAATTCACATTATAAATAATATAACTCACTTATAAGCCACTCATAAAATTATACATTTTATTAATTTGCAACTGTAAAGATCACTACTACTACTACTACTACTACATTGTTATAAAAATTGCTATTTGCGAACACAATTACAGCCTGACAAAAAAGTTCGTGCCGCTTAGCACTCAGCTAGACACAGAAACTGGCTGTCTGGGCTGCATCACAGAACAGCCCGTGCAAGCGCCATATCTCACGACCCTCTCCTTTCACCTACCCCTACACACCGGGCACTCTCCTCCAAATGACCACCACGAGCGCATGCGCCAGATAGCCAGCTGGACTGCTCGAGGCCACAGCCCAGCACGGAGAAATATTGTTGCGTTTCTACTCTCTACCACATTACTAGGCAGGCGCGCAGAATAAGGCTGTAATGTGTTGCGATCGTAATTAATTAAGAGGAGGCGTTTGTTGTAATGTCTAAGCAGCTAATACCATGATGATGATACCTATACTGTTATTCAAAAATAATTGAAGTAATCCAGGGAGGTTTGAAGCCCTGCAGCTCTATAAGATGAGCCGCCACTGTTGGTAAGCAGTGACCTTTTATATTGAAATCTTCCTTGGCCATTGTGATCCTTGGCCTGATTTATTTAGTTCCACCACTAGCAAATTATAAAACGATTAAAGTTTAAATTAGCCTGTAGACCAAAACTGTTCTTAGTTTGTACACGTTGGGGACTGGGCCAAAACTCGTATAGTTCATTAATGTGGTTACATTTTATCTGTCCAGTTCTTGAAATAGTGAGTGCATAAGTTAGGCAACACAAGCACTTCCTAATTTATGTAATGGACAAGTGTTTGCCCATTTCGTTTAATATATATTAATGAAGAAGCCAGTTATCGGAATAAGCAAAAATTTGCCCAAATAGTGAAACGGCCAATTTAACTTTTGGGGCGTGACATATAATATACATTGTATTCTACCATTATCATAATTCATAACACATATTGAAATGTCCTTTCAATATATCGGTGACCTACTTCAATTGTATACTTGTCTAGGCATCCTTCTGACAATAGACTAGACTGCCGATAGAGAGGAAATCGGGGTTTAGATCCTTGTGTAGTGTAATACGGTTTTTTTTTTTTACCTAAATGATTTCTCCACTTTTACTTCAAGAAAATTCAGATGGGGGTTCACCTGCTTTGAAAATTAACTTTCCTCTTTCTTAGAACTTTAGATTAATAAGCATATATGCCTTTAATCAGAATGGGTAGTAAGATGTGCAAATAAAAATATTAGGATGCTGCCTAAAAGTGCATTTTTCCGACGTGAATCCCTAAAAATACTTTCTTTGTTGAAAAAAAAAGAGCAACGTTATGAAGCCTCGCTAACACCAAGACGTTGAAATTTAAATTAATTACTAAAGAAAATACGAAAATGCGCGGTTCCAACAAACACTTAAAAATAAAGAAAACTTAAAATTATATATCAAATTAAATAAAAAATAGTAAACATAATTATAAGTTATTTCTATGTAGATAAAAGCTTCATTATAGCTAAATTAGCCCTATGGCTTCTTTGGTGCTGACTGACAGCTCACAGCTTACTTATGGCATTCAACATTTAAGTATATACATACATTTTGACTGTCAGAAGTGACAGCTATTAAACACATGTTTTTGCAGATTATTTGGTTCGGCGTAGGTATACATAATTTGGTCTGGTAATTTTTCAAAGCTCTCAGTCAGCACCAAAGAAGCCATGGGGCTATTAATAACACTTATATTAACATCATAACATTGTGAAATTAATCAAAAGTAATATTAATATAGGCCTAAACGAATTTCTTCAGATATTTCTTATCGATTTCATATTTAGAGTACTTTTCATATAAAGAACCTTATCTGACATCTATAAAATTTAATAAATCAAACCGAATGGGTAGTAAGTCACGGTGCTAATAATAATAAAGTTGAATCAACGTGTTCGTATTCATAGACTTCATGTTATGTGGACTTCGATTATATATTTAGATTAATATTTTCCAAAACTAAAAAATAACATTAATTAAATAGTAAAATGTTATCAGTAATGACTGAAAGTAGGTAAGTCTATGTTTTCAGAAAGATGCTTCCTAGCTAAATTCTACTGAATAATTTGGACAAATTATTAGGGTGTATGTAGGTTATATATTTTGCCAAGTGGTTTCAAATAAATTATTTCTCACAATATGAGTATACACATTTTATTATTGGTTTGTGGTTATGTACTACTTTAATAAGCAACCAAACATTTGTAACAATAAAAGACGTATTCCCACAAAAATTTACAGAAACTAGTAATTCCCTACTAAACGGTGGACCACAAACAATAAAAAGGTACCATTTGTTTTTGCAATGCATAATGTAATGAATAATTTGTAAATCCACGTTAAATTTAATTAAAAGTGTTTTTTTTTTCTTTTTATATTTATGTTATTTATATGAGTAAGACTATGTAGTTATATACTTTTAATATTTTTCAATATTCTGGTTCTCAAAAACGTACTATACGAAACGGTTTTAAAATTGTAGTTCAAAAGCGTAGTTTCATTTTTATAATTTCAATATATTTTCTAGTAAATATTAGAGGTTAAACAAATACTGGGACTATATTAATGTTTACCGCTTATTACTATCATTGTAGACGTATTTTATTAACTATGCTAATAACAGTGAGTTGAGGAAGATATTATTATTATTATTATTATTATTACTAACACCGCGTCTTACTACCCGTTCGGTTTGTATGCACTTACGCTAATATGTAATGGTAGGGTGATTGTGAGATGAAATGGAGGAACTACAGTTTAACGTGGGATCCGAACCACGGTGGAGGCCTGGCATATCCCCACATTCACAAGATGTCTTGTCAGAGGTGAGAAGGGTTTGGTAATCAGATAAATCTGGACCGAGGATTGAACCCTGGCCGCCAGCACAGAAGTCTGACACCTTACCCCTAGACCGCCAGGTCACCAGCTTGAGGAAGATTTAATCTTTGAGTAAATTTACCCTTATTTGCGTGAAAATAATGTCGGAATATATTTAAGAAAAACAGCTTAAATACACCCAAAATGGATGCAAATTTTGACAAGACAGCCAACGGTTAAATCAGAATAGATAATTATTGCCAACCGTTGCAGATAGTGTGGTGTTTTGAGGATATTTAGAAACGTAATATTTTAAATCATTTTAATGTTATGAATGTTTGTCTTTTGGATACACATAAAATCAATTATAATTTAAAATTGTTTTAAATGTGTAAAATGTATTTAAATTATTAGTAAAAAAATTATTTTTCGACATAAGTAGGAGGTATGTGCCATATTATAATACTAACTTTTAAATACTAAATATAACATTATTTAAAAACAAAATGTGTATATAATAGAGCTAGCTAAGTTAAGTATCAACTAACTATAGACCTTCTCTTTATCAGAACACTACATATATTTTTCAGATAAATAAAAAATAATAGTTATACTAATGTAATTGTGAATAGCTCGTTACAACATATGTGTATATGCACAATGAATGCCAGGTTTATTTATACCTTGATTAATTATATTTTGCAGCACGTCTTACTATCCGTTCGAGATATACGCTTATGTAATAATTACAATAATGATTTTATGGATCAGCAAGGATATATTTAGAGGAAGTGTATCCATATTTGTGTGGGGATAGAGAGTGGAAAACTATTTTGAAACAAACACCTTCAGTACACCTTACCAATATGTGAAACTCAATCTCAACATCATCTGTAGTCTAGTCCACAGAGATAGTAGTGCATTAGACCATGTGGCCACCGAAGTGGGTCTGAGTTTGTTAATCTTGCTCTGAAGTACTTTATTCAATATAAACATTCTACTGTTTAGTAGTATTTTAGTTTGATAAAAGGTCTTCCAAAATGGCTGTAGGGAATCGTATCTAGAAGGATTTTATCACTACCAAAATACTATTGTATAGTTGGATTGTGGTACAAAATAAGGTATTTCATAACGGATTATTAACAAAAAATAACATGGTATAGTCTGGTTTAATAGTGACAGAAGGGTGACCTGGTGGTCTAGGGGTAAGGTGTCAAGAGTTCTGTGCTGGCGGCCGGGGTTCAATCCTTGGTCCCGGCACAGATTTATCTGATTACCAAACCCTCCCTTCACCTCTGACAAGACATCTTGTGAATGTGGGGAATGCCAGGCCTCCACCGTGGTTCGGGTTCCACGTTAAACTGTAGGTCCTCCATTTCATCTCACAATCACCCTACCATTACACATTAGCGTAAGTGCGTACAGCCCGAACGAGTAGTAAGACGCGGTGCTAATGATAATGATGATAATAATAATAATAATATTAATAATAATAATAATAATAATAATAGTGACAGAAACAGTTGAGTTCCACAAGGGTCCATACTATGGTTATATTTGCCCAAATGGCTATCCAGCCTTAATCTGTGATAATGCTGTTACATTTATTCTACATAGCATATGCATATCTATGGCCTCTGACATGTGACCGAGTCAGTTTAGTAAAATTCCTTTATCTTCCTGTATCCTTCCATCATTCTTCCTCCTTTAATTGATTTAATCTTTCTCTCGCTTGCACACTTTCTGTTATCTGCTCTTTACATCTCTTTCTTGGATTTCCTCGCGATCTTTTTCCTACATACTCCGCTTCCATAAATGTGTTTGTCCTCCTTTCCTCTTCATTCCTCATTATTTGGACCATACCATCTCATTCCTCATTATATGACGATACCATCTCATTCTTGCTTCCTCTGCTATCTCCTGTACTCCCACACTTTCCCGGATAACTTCATTCTTCTTACCCACCTCGGTGGCGTAGTTGGCTAACGCGCCTGTCGTGTTGAGCTCTACTACTGAGGACGGGGAGATCGAGGTTCGAATCTCGGTCGGGTGAACTGGGGGTGGTTTTTCCCAAATGATTTTCCACCCTTCCTCCACGCATATTCGGGTACACTTACTCTGAATATAACCTTCATAATCCCGTAAGCCATCGGTATAATTAGTACATAAGCGTATAACCTGAATGGGAAGTAAGACGTGGCGCTAAGAATGAATATAATATTAATTTGATTGAAATCACTTATGTTTTTAATGAAGTGTTTATTTATGATCATTACTGTATTGAAAAGGCTGAACCCTCGATACGATATCACGTGTGGTGCTATTTCACTTCTTAGAGAAATGGGATGATTAAAATTTGATTGTATCCCGACTCAGATTGGGTTATTAATTTTTTTTTATATATATCTCGAAGAACGCAGGTAACTGCTCTGCGGCTATTATGAGTGTGTCATCATCGCCATTTTCCAACACGGTTGCTGACGAAGACTTTACTTCTAAAACATTTGAGTAAAGTGACGCAATCAATTCTTGTCTCCCCTTCTCCCTCACTATCCTTCGAGAAGATTTTGCCTGGGTGGCTGATAGACACTAGAGGATGTTGCACCAAGTGGATATTTACTGATAAATATGATGTAAAATTAATTAATAAATATGTGTAATATATTATCTTCACACAGGCATTCAAACAAACAATCTATATATTCAAACCAAATAATATATATTTCAAAAAATACATTCAAACATAAACATAAAAATTTATTGATTCCAACAAATACGTTTATTCATTCATTCCACAATAAAACATTAAATCATTCACATTCAAACAAGTAACCTTTGAATCAACTATCCATTCATATAAACAATCACCCAATCCAAACAAACATTTATTAAAAAGCGACATAAATAGAAAACTAATAAATATGTATTAAAAAACATACAGCGATCCATACAATTAAATATCCACTGAAACAATCCATTCACATAAACAAACAAATACTCACTCAAACAATAAGTTAATATAAACAAAAAAAATACCCACTCACACAATACGTTCATATAAACAAATACCCACTCAAACAGTACGTTCATATAAACAAACAACTACCCACTCGCACGATACGTTCATATAAACAAATTCCCACTCAAACAATACGTTCATATAAACAAACAAATACCCACTCACACGATACGTTCATTAAACAAACAAATACCCACTCAAACAATACGTCCATATAAACAATTACCCACTCAACCAATACGTTCATTTAAACAATCAAATACCCACTCAAACAATACGTCCATATAAACAAACAAATACCCACTCAAACAATACGTCCATATAAACAAACAAATACCCACTCAACCAATACGTCCATATAAACAAACAAATACCCACTCAAACAATACGTTCATATAAACAAACAAATACCCACTCAACCAATACGTTCATTTAAACAAACAAATACCTATTCAAACAATACGTTCATTTAAACAAACAAATACCCACTCAACCAATACGTCCATATAAACAAACAAATACCCACTCAACCAATACTTCCATATAAACAAACAAATACCCACTCAAACAATACGTCCATATAAACAAACAAATACCCACTCAACCAATACGACCATATAAACAAACAAATACCCACTCAACCAATACGTCCATATAAACAAACAAATACCCACTCAAACAATACGTCCATATAAACAAACAAATACCCACTCAAACAATACGTTCATATAAACAAACAAATACCCACTCAACCAATACGTTCATATTAAACAAACAAATACCTATTCAAACAATACGTTCATTTAAACAAACAAATACCCACTCAACCAATACGTCCATATAAACAAACAAATACCCACTCAACCAATACTTCCATATAAACAAACAAATACCCACTCAAACAATACGTCCATATAAACAAACAAATACCCACTCAACCAATACGACCATATAAACAAACAAATACCCACTCAACCAATACGTCCATATAAACAAACAAATACCCACTCAAACAATACGTCCATATAAACAAACAAATACCCACTCAAACAATACGTTCATATAAACAAACAAATACCCACTCAACCAATACGTTCATATAAACAAACAAATACCTATTCAAACAATACGTTCATTTAAACAAACAAATACCCACTCAACCAATACGTTCATTTAAACAAACAAATACCCACTAAAACAATACGTTCATATAAACAAACAAATACCCACTCAACCAATACGTTCATTTAAACAACAAATACCTATTCAAACAATACGTCCATATAAACAAACAAATACCCACTCAAACAATACGTTCATATAAACAAACAAATACCTATTCAAACAATACGTTCATTTAAACAAACAAATACCCACTCAAACGATCCAGTCATTTAAACAAACACCCATTCCAAACAAATAAACATCAATTAAAATCAAACAAATATCAGCTCAAACCTACATCCACCCACAACCTGTTATGGTGTTACAATGTCCAACATCGAACTCCCTCCCAACCATTCGATAGCACATTTTTCCTATATCACTCCCCACAATCCACCCAAGTGAAAATAGAAAGTTGACAACAAAAAGCAGTATATTTTATGTGAAACCCGTAGCCTGTGCAAAAACAACAAAAGTTACGTTACATACCATGTTGAATTAAAAGTTTTAAACGATTTCTACCAGTGTATTTGTGTGTAGATTTTTTGTGTCACTTTTCTTGTATTTTTTAATTTTTTTTCCCTTGCATCGTTTTAATGAACTAATCCCTAAGCGACATTCTGTTACCGACCAACTGTCCGGACTTGACGTTGGTAGCCATGTGAGAGACGCGGCCCAATTTATTATCCCCCTGACACCTTCCCGTGAACCTCTAACCCCCTTGTAAAACCCCCTCTTTACGTCCCATTCACGCCCTTCACTGCATTCACTATGCAAATTGTAATTTCGACTCGAATTAAGATACTTAATCTTGTACTAATCTGATTCAAAGTACTGACCTTGAATAAAAGAACTCGCTTCGCTGGTCAAATGGTTTAAAGGTGATGGTGTTCAACCTGAGATACGCGATTACATCTCATGGGGTAAATACAGTTTAAATCATCTATACATATTAATATTGGATTTTATTTCAATACGTGCTCTGGTTATGAACTTTTTTTTTACAAGTTACACCAATGGGTCAGATATGAGTGAGGTTTAATTTAGAGCTATTGCACCCACATTTGCGTGTAGAGTGTGGGAAGCCATTTAGGAAAAAACACTTTAATTTCATCCGACTGGGATCGATCCACGATCTATTGAAGTGTAACGCTTTAAAACATGCGGCAACCAAAATGGGTATTATTTAATTTATTAATTTTAGATGTAAACTATAATTTGTATATAACTTGCATCATAAACCACCACATTTGGGGGGTACATAGTTTAATATTTTATTTTACGCTACAATAAATACAAATGTTAAATAGTATTGATATAAGATCTCACTTTTGCATTAGACTGGTCTGCCAATCAAGGAGAAATCGGGATTTTATTCCCGGTCAAGTTTTTTTAAGGGAGCTGAAAAAACTGTTCTCTTTCCCTCAACTAAAATGAGGAGTTCCTCTAAATACAACCTTCCTCATTCCTTACAATTTAGGGTAATTGGTATATTAGCGTATAGCCCAAAAGTGAAGCTAGACTTGGTAAAATTAATAAATAGGATAATCACTAATGTAAAGATAAGAGTATTCTTATCATGTTGGGATGCCATGGTATTAGTTTTTCCATCCTCTTTCCACGCTAGTGTGGACTTTTTTTTTTTTTTTTT
>CABEEJ010000060.1:133204-146508 GCA_901482245.1 Timema douglasi
ATCCGAACCACGGTGGAGGCCTGGCATTCCCCACATTCACAAGATGTCTTGTCAGAGGTGAAGGAAGGGTTTGGTAATCAGATAAATCTTTACCGGGACCGAGGATTGAACCCCGGCCGCCAGCACAGAAGTCTGACACCTTACCCCTAGACCACCAGGTCACCTGTTAAGTTAAGATGGCTGAGATTTAAATAGGCTACAATGCGATTCATATTGAAATAGAAATTTATCATTGGTGAACGAACCAACAAGTTGTGTGGGTTATGAGTAAACAAACACTGGTGCACTTTTTGATGCACCTACCATGCGCGCTTCTGATATATTCCAAATCAGGTATACAAACCCAGCCTGTGCGCTTTCAGTAAGTAACCCATCCACCAGATTGCTCTGGCTGTCAAATAGTTCCCTATTTAACGGCAGACGCATCGGTACGGAAAACATGAAATTACCAACGCCTCTGTGGTCATCTAGGATGCGGGTGTATATTCAAATTATATCTATTAATGATCTATTCCAGTGCATCTGACTTGGAACGCGGTCACATTCGGAAATGGACCACATTAATAACCGTTTTGATGCTACACAACTCATGCGTTCAGTTGTAACCGGAATTAGAAGGGGGACAAGAGAGGAGATATATATCTGGACATAAATTTCTAGCAGTGCTCATAACAATAGTCAAGCAGTCATTCTACACGTATTATGTGTTCTATTAACAGGAAACTCAGGTTATAACAATTTCTAGTCAAATTAATCTCCTGGGAATATTATAACTTAGTTTGTCTCCTATTCATCGTATCGATGGACACGAAAACTAAATGTCATGTCAATAGAGTCTGATTTTATGATGAAGGCAAGGTCGGGGTTTTAACTCGTCTCCGGTTGTATCGAGAGTGATTTTTTAATCCCCAATTATTTTCCGAACTTCCTTCCAAGAATCTGAGATGGTATTTTCTAGAGAGTATGGTTTCCCTAATTCTGATACGCGTACCCGATTCGACACCTTAAGCTCAGTCGGTTGTGTGTGTGTCTACTGAAATAAGAGTCCCTGGTTCAATTATCGGCAAGGACGAAAAATGTATCATTGGTTAAATGTAAGTTTACCCTTTCACCGTGATGAATTTATGGCCGGGGACTGGTTTTTGTGCCTGTCCTAGTCTCAAGTTAGATTATAATCCATATGAAGCTACGACAGACCTAGCCGGCCGGTAGTGTAGAATAAATGCCCCGAATAAAAAATTGACACAAGCCACAGGCTGGAAATAGTAAAGGCGTTTGAAGTATCTTAGGATACTTTGAAGATTATGGGGGTTCGTGACGTACAAATAAGTTTTACTGAAAGTAATTCTTATGTTTTTTTCATCCAAAAAGAAACTTAGTGAGGATGGATTACTTACGGAATTGTTTTTTGAGCTATATTCACAGTTTATTGCCTACACTGGTCATGAAAATACTTGAGTATAGTTGTATATATATGTATGTGTGCAAGAGAAAGTATTATAATCGTGAGAATTTTCAATCTATAACTGAAAAAATTGATTTTACACTTATGTTCGTCAGTCCGCCATCTGTCTCCCTGGCCTCAAATGTTAAACTGTTTAATAGATTGGATAAGACTTTATGTTTAGATACTTACTATACGTTATACCTCACGTTTTATTTTTTTTAATTTTGACCCTAGCCCTTAAATTAAATTATATTGTTGAAGGATGATTTTTTTGAATATAACATTTTTAAGAAACTAGCTCTTTTTTTTTTAGCATAGGTACTTAGGGAGGTTTTGACCATCCACTTTACATTGTATACTTGTTTATTGGTTTAAAATATATTTAATACAGTTAACCGATGAATTATTAAAAAAAAATCGACTTGTTTCAAAAATCACTAAAACAGTTGTTATTTTAATGTATATATCGAAAGTATCTGACATGACAAATATATTTGTTTCTACTTGTTTTTCAGCCAAAAATTATTTGAGGGTTGAAATTTTGATGAGATTTTGTTTAAAAATTTGTAATTATTTTAAGAAGGTTTAGCAAATTAATTCAAAATTAGTATCTAATAATATTTTTCTTACAACATATAAGTTTTATATTACTTTTATTAAATAAAAATAGTTAATTGTTGTAAAGTAAGAAATGTTTTCAAACAGTTCTAGTGATTATATAAAAAAAAGTATCTAGGATTTTTTTAAATACATATGTTTTTGTTTTTTTTTTCAAATAAATAAATTGTAATTTACCTTGGACAAAATTTTAGAAAATTTGGAATATTTTAAAACTGGCCTTTAATATTTAGCTCAAAATAAATATTTGGGCATCATTTTTCAATACAAGTAAAAATAAGAATTTATATTTAAATCCTGAACATAATTTGTGCTAATTTACAACCAAAAAAAGTTTGATTTTTAAATTTGTCACAAAGCTTCGGACAATTTGGTTTAAAAAATATGTATAAATTAAGATTAGACCTAATTATTAACTTAGATTTGATGGTAGTGCCATGAACTTAAATGAACATTCCATTCCCTCAGTCAAGGTTCTGTTTCGCTTTAACTTTGTTACATATGTGTTTATTAACAAATATTATTTATTAATCAAATAATTATATAAGATTCACCAAATGCAAACGATTCAATATTAATGTGTTATACCATAATTGATGTTATTAGAAATCTTGTTTCGTTATAATAATTTTAATTTATTGGAGTTATTTTACGTGCATTTTCTGAGCCACCTAATTATTATTATTATTATTATTATTATTATTAGCACCGCGTCTTAATATACGTTCGGGTTATACGCACTTACGCTAATGTGTAATGGTAGGGTGATTGTGAGATGAAAATAGAGGTCCTACAGTTTAACGTGGAATCCGAACCACGGTGGAGGCCTGGCATTCCTCACATTCACAAGATGTCTTGTCAGAGGTGAAGGAAGGGTTTGGTAATCAGATAAATCTTTGCCGGGACCGAGGATTGAACCCCGGCCGCCAGCATAGAAGTCTGACACCTTACCCCTAGACCGCCAGGTCACCCCACCTAATTATATCAGCACACGATAATATTTATTAACGATAGCGAAAGGGCCTACCAATGTTTATAGGAAGTTTAATTATTTTCTCATACCTTCCACGGCTTTTTTTACACACCACAGTTTAAATAAGACTGATGGCTTTAATTCACCTTCAAAGGAAATTGTGTCACAGATCATTCAAGATAATTCATTCAATCAAGTCTCGGTTTTAACCTTTGACCAATGGTCCAGTTAAAATTTAAAACAAGGGACAGTCATCATTGACTTAAATAGCTATAAGTCTTTCATAGAACTTCATAGTAGTGTGGTGGACACTGCAGCACAACTTTTTTTTATCTCAACACAGCTATTTATATCGTTTTTTAGCTTATATTATCATAATAATGATTTTTTATCTATGAGAAAATCGATTTTTTTCCCTTTTAGCTTTTTATTAATCCACTCTTAATCTTAGGTTTAAAAAGATACATAGACATACGGCATTGCAAAAACCACTTTCTAGGGTTTGGGGGCAATGATACGTTGACATCCATCCACATTTCGGGCTAGATTTTTTTTTACGGTCGTATACTCTACCTGTAGTATTCGAAAAGTTTATATATAAATATATATATATATAAGTAATTGCGTATAGCTTGAAAGTTATTGGTTTTATAAAATTACGCTTCAAATAAAAGATTTGTATTATAATAAGACCTATATATTTGATACGATAAATAATTTCATATCTCAAATAGTTTCGGAGATATTATTTTTTTAAATGAGAATTTACGCATAAGACCGGAGTCCTTAAAGTTATTTTGCCGAAATATTGAGAGAAGCCATTTTGTTAGAAATATTTATAATTTTTTTAAATAAATTTAATCAAAATCTTTAGAGCCGATTACATATTGCCGGAAGGTTTTGTGAAATTTTGAATGATTATAATGTATGAAATTTTTTGTGGGATAAGCAACAATAAGTGGTAAGCTACCAATATAATAAATCAAATAAAACCATTGATAAATGAGATAGTGTTGCTAGTATAGCATGTGTAATTTTTATTATGAGTAAATATAGAAATATATTATTGATTTTATAAAAAAAAATGTGAAATTGTATTAAAATGAGGCATATGAATCTACTGTATTAATCCTCTTTATTATGGCTCGAATAGGTTTAAATTGTGATGGAAGGAGAGCTAGAATTGTTCAAGTAAGGATAACTCTTTGGTTTGACGTATTGAGGTAATTTTCTAATTGTGTTAATAAAGGATTGGTTTTTAAAATTAGTCAGCTTAAGTAAAATTATTTTGCTGTTCAGCATATCTGTTTGTATGTGTAGGTTTTCCGCAATGTCCATAATCTAATCTCAGCTCTAAAAATCAATATACCAAAATTGGTAATTAGGTATTGACATGTGAATGTAAAAACATATAGATTTTATATACCAGAAGAAATGTTTAATTAGATATGCTGAACACTTGATTGATTTTAAATACAATAGATGAAAATCCTAGTTCCCCAAACAACTAAAACTATCCGGTCATCAACTAACACCAATTAATAATTTCGAAAAACTTTTATAATCCTTTTGAAAAGGTTTCAAGATGGACATTGCGGAAAATCTACCCATCTAAATAGCCATTCTAGACTTTGTTATCCAACTAAACCTCCGAAGAGTCCCCTCGAAGGGCTTCCTGCTACACTGTTCATAGGCTCTGAGGCCCTTCACAATTCAACCACTGATACTCATTGGGTCCGGCACCTTTTCGCCGGACATGTACCATAGATTAAATATAATAAAATATGGTTTGTAAAGCTTATTGAAAATCCCTATTACTAAAATTTCGGGAATGCCAGGCCTCCACCGTGGTTCGGATTCCACGTTAAACTGTAGGTCCTTCATTTCATCTCACAATCACCCTACTATTACACATTAGCGTAAGTGAGTATAACCCAAACGGGTAGTAAGACGCGGTGCTAATAATAATAATAAAATTTCGGAACGGACCGTAAATATTTTATGTCAGTTATATCGGAATATTTATATTTGTTTCAGCACATCATGCTCTCTTGCTGCTTGCACATCATGGGTAGACATTACCATTGCGATTTAAAGCAACAAGGATTCAACAATCTTAGAAGGGGACTCCACTCCAGCCAAGGGATCTACCAAACAACGAGACCTATGTGCCAGAGTACACCCTCTTCTTCCCCCCAAGTTCCGGTTGAAGAACCGGTGAAGAAGCAAATTTCCTGGATGGTGGTTCCACGCAGGGTTGTGGATTTTGGGAACCGCGAGCCTCATGTGCCGGTGCAAACCCTCTTCTTCCAGAACCACGAGCCCTATGGTCATTATTTTTAATATTGGTTTTGATATTTATGTATTATTATTTAGATTTATTTATGTACCTCCCACAAAATTTCCGTCCCTACATAACTCACGTAACCAACAAAGTTATTACCAAAGTGGTTATTGTTCTTTCACCCAATTCAAAATGTTTTACAATTAACCTCCATATTAATTTGAAAATGGAAATTACTATGCCTTACATCAACATTTGTATTTTTTTTCACACTCATAGTTTGCATTACAGATAATGTCTAAAATATTAATTAAAATAAAGAACAGTGTTTATGCATCATTGATTTTATACTCATGAAATTTCTTGAAATAGTAATAACTTGTTACAATGGTATATCATCTACCACGGTATATGATTAATGACGCATCGCGGTGGACGATATATCGTGCTGTAGTTTAATAAATCAATGTTAACTAGCTTTGGTGGCTACATGTTTTAATGCATTAGTCTCATGTTGGACTAGTTTTTCGAGGACAGGGAGGTCAGGGCTCGACCCCGATTAGGTTCACTGAAGATGGTTTTACTTAAATAGTTTTACACTCTTCCTTCACGCAAACTTGAGTGCACTTCCTCTAAATTAAAACTTTACTAGTTCCTAACAAATTAATTTAATTAGTATATTAGCGTACAGCCCGAATAGGTAGTAAGATGCGGTGTTAAAAAGATATCAATATCAACCTACATCAAAAGTCACATGGTAAAACGTGTTACTATCGTGTAAGTCTGTAGATGATATGAGTTCCAAACGGAAAAAGTTATTTTTCTTCCCTCTAAATATTTGTCCACTCTCACTCCACGCAAATGCGAGTACACAAACTCTAATATTTTTTCTACCTCATTCCTATTTTATTAGTGAACTTAATCTATGAGGAAGCACAGAAAAAAAAGTTGAGACATATTGCCAGTTTTCTCTAGCAAATTAAACTACAATAGAGCATCAATAATTTGGACGTCAAAAATCTAGATCGTCAATAGTTCGGATCACTAAGAAAAAAGTATTTATAAAAACAACCACAGTGGTATCAATATCAAAAATATGGTATTCAAAAAACACCCCTCAATCCTTGTTCATACAAAATAATTAGAGAATTTATTTCGTTGTTAGATTTTTGCTTTATTATATTCCTTCAGGATTTGTGAAATTTAACCAACATGTTGGCGATGCTGGAAAAAACCTGAAACGCAAGGCAGAGCAGAATATCCACATACTGATGTCCAGTTCAGTCTATAAAGGGTGTCGTAAGAAGCACCTACGTCAGTCTTCTGTCGTTGCTTGACGTAAAAAGGTCACCAAGAAGAAGAAAGACGTCTGGTAGTAGATATTTTCAGTTGCAATGTATTTTCTGCACCTAAATCCTGCTAATGTGCCAGCAGTGAACTAATCTCTTTTCCATCCCACCCACGCAAACCAGTCTTGAAAGTGGACAATGGATCCAGTAAAACCCTGTCTCTTCTCTGAACGATGATTAATCCATCAAATCTACCGTTACCGGTTAGGGCGACTTCTATATAGAACTTACACAGACAATGCTCTATCTCAGAGAGGCTATTATGAAACCCGACGGTTGCACTCTCACTGAGGTGGATCAAATCGCTCCAACCAACAACTGGTTGTATTCGCTATTTACAGAGGTGGATGTTTTTTAACCAAAAAACTAGTCTCAACACCCAGAAACACGTTTGCTTGTAGATCTTACATTGAGGCGTTACTCAATTGCAACAATGAATCAAAAAGAACACACAAGACTTGTGGTCTGTGGTTCGCAGACAGCCCCAGAAACTTTGAAGTGATTAACTCCAGCAACAAGGGATTCGAGACTATTCGTAGTCTTACTACTAAAAGAAGACTGTAGATCATTTGGGCTATCTACACGGTGATGTGTTCAACCAAGAGAAATATCTTTTGAACGGCATCGAGCTCAGTCAATTCGGTCCGTTCCAGAAACCTGTTAAGTCTTATGGCTGCCCCTGGAATCCCTAACATTAAGGTTCACATCTTTAAAGCCTGTCTTCTAGTGCAACGTATCCAAGTCGCGCCTTCTATACTGCTGGCACATGCCAAAGCATTAAACGTTAGTCCCTCAGAGTATTCCACTACCCATGTGGAAGTAAAAACACACTATTCTTACGGGAGTTAAAGGGAAATCACTGGACAGTTTTCCAAACCATGAATTGTGGGATTTGTATCACACGCTGCGTTCAATGGAGATGCCAACAAGAACCCGTTAAATTTCAAAATCTATGGCAAGAATCATATATCGTTGTACGTGGACGGGGAACAAGTGCCATCAAAACCATTATATCTTGATTGTTTGAACGGAAACTGTAGCAAGCATGTTCCAAGTTAAACAAAATGGACAAGTCAATCATAATACACCTACCCAATCTCACCGACCAGTCTAGGCACCTCGAATAACAACACGTCTGGCCACATGAACAACACGAGAACAACTGCTAGCGCCGAGCCTAAAGCCGCATCTCGCCGCTAGAGACCACCACCCTGCTCAATACCACCCAACAACAACGAGAACATACTATAAAAGGATAGTAACTGCCAGACCTGGCCAGCAGAAAATAGACGTTTCTACTGCCGCACGCATTCCCCCTTCCTTCGTGTTTATCTCAGTGATCCCCACCCTATTGTGATCCCGTCTCTCTTGTTCAATGAGTGTGCACCATATAAAAGATCGTCCGTCAAGTAAAACACACCTCTTGGACTAGGCTTGGGCGCTGTAGGACGAAGCGGAGGCTTCAAGGACATATAGATATAATATAAGGAGAAATTCATTTTCGGCGCAAATTAGATATTTTAACTATTCAAAACTCTCTTTTGGTCATTCTTTCTTTTAAATATAATTATTTAGGTCTTGTATAAATCTTCGTTCTGTTGCAGAACATATCAAATTAACTTTACTTGTCTCACTTGTGAGTTGTGTTGCAATATGAGCTTAGTAAATATTTATGTGGAAAAGTTCGTTTATAACATTAGGTCAGAACTTTTCAAATGTTAGTAAAGTTAGGCATTACGCTTGACAGTTATACATATCAAATTAACTTTATTTATCTCACTTGAGAATTGTATTGCAATATGAGTTTAGTAAATATTTATGAGGGGAAGTTCTTTAAGAACATTAGGTCGAATTGTCAATGTTAGTAAAGTTATGCGTTACGCTTGCCAGTGATAAATATAAAATTAACTTTAGTTATCGTACTTGTGAGTTGTGTCTCTGATTGGCTAAGTAAAGACTTACTTAGGAAGGTTCGGTAACTAGATTATTCCTGTGCATTCAAAATTTAGTGACGTTATGCGTATACTTGTTACTTATGATTAAACAATGAACTTTAAACCTTTTAACTAATATGTTGTATTTTCGCAACTAGTACAGAAATGTGTTATATAGGAGAAATCATCTATAATATTAGATATGGTCATACTCAAATTTAATAATGCCATGAATTTATATTTAATTCACGTAATATTTCCATGGTATCTAATAAAAAAAAGAAAAAATGAGTAAATGTTAATGAAATATTTTTCTTTTGGATAATATCGATTGTTATTGTTGCGCTTAGTCAAGGTCATTTACCGCTATTGTATCAATGAGGAAACATTTAAGATTCTTCAAAATATAAGCATGTTCTTTAATAAAATTCGCCAGAAATTAAACCAAAATGCTCTTAAGACTGAATTTTTTTACTATTGTAGTTACGCAATGTTATCCCTAGGTTTAGAAATGTTTAATATCCGATCCCCTTTTTACTTAGCCTTTGGCCTCTTCGTATAATATTAATTGATCAGTGAATGTGGACCATATTTTTCCCGCTTCTAGGAGTGAGTTGCGTGCGCTGGGGACATGTTGTATACCCAGCATTGTTCACGATTAATTATGATGATATCGCTTAAAAACGAGATAAATAATCTGTGCTGGTAGGTCCCCCACACTACTCTCCATGAATAGACCAAGCCTTTTTCTCAAGAAATCTTGTTGATCATGTCAAAGTTTTATTATTATTTAGTGAAAACTATTTGTACTTATTACATACTATAGTTTTGATTCAATATTGATACCCCTTGAATAGAGAAAGTATTGACCTAATAAAAAAATTAGTTCACGCTTTTGATGTATGTCGATGACTTATAACCTCCTTAAACCCGAAAAAAAATTGTTTGCAATGTCGTTTGTCTGGCTGTCTGTGTTATTGGGACTAGAGCAGAATCCAATTTACCAAGAAAACTCAAGGTGTAAATTATATTAATAATGTTCAAAACATCTTGTTTAAATTATCTATTTAACGTTAAAATAAAAATTAGTTTACTCATACCAAAGAAAAAAGAGACGAACATACATTTTCTCAAAATCAGCTCTAATGATTTTAACTAAAACTGGTATTCAGGCATTGTTTAACATTACTAACTAAATGTTGCATATCATTTCACTATTCAAATGAATTTGAGGGTATTTTAAATTAGCAGATATATTCAATTTAAATCATCTCCACAACTCTTAAGAGTTCTTAAAATATAAAAACTTTAATTTCAAAGAATATGGGTGCGAAAGTCCCTTATCTAACATGACAAAAACAGATTTTATGAGTTTGGAAACAAGGTGCTTAGGAGGACATTTTGTCCAAAAAGGGATGAAGCTACTGGGCAGTGTAAGAGGTTACATACCGATATATTACGTACCCTTTACTCATTACAAGAGATTGTTAGAATAATCGAGTCTCGTAGATTACGGTGGGCAGGACATGCAGCGCAAGTGGGAGAATATAAAATCATGTTCAGGGTACCACCTGGCTAACTCAATGGGAAGGGAACGTTGTGAATACCAAACTGTAGATGGAAGGATGACATAAGAATGGACTTGGTAGAAAATAGGGTGTAATGAGGTTGATTGGAGAGAGCTATCTCATGAAAGACATAGGGTGTAACGAGGTGGACTGGATAGAAATAGTTCAATATAGGGATAGGGTGTAATGAGGTTGATTGGACAGAGCTATCTCATGAAAGACATAGGGTGTAACGAGGTGGACTGGATAGAAATAGTTCTATATAGGGATAGGGTGAAATGAGGTGGACTAAATACAACTAGTTCATTATAGGGATAGAGAGTAATGAGGTGGACTGGATGTATCTAACTCATGATATAGATAGGGTGTAGGCCTAGTAATGGGGACTAGATAGAATTAGCTCAAGATAGTAATAAGGAATAACTAGATGGACTTGATAGAGCTATCTCAAGATAAGAATAGGTGATGTACTTTTATCAGTGTGGCAATGAACTTTCAGGCTCATAATGACAGAGTAAATATGAAAGTAAGAGGCAAATAAATATTATAAAAAGCAACTTTGACAAATTGAGAGTGGAAAATGCACAGAACAAAGAATATGTTACTTTGGTTATATTAATATATGTATGTTCTTTGATGAAATAATATAGAGATAATTTTTCCATTATGTTTCTGTAACAGTACATATTATTTTCCTTAGCATATGTATTTCGAAGTATATTATTATTATTAGCACCGCGTCTTACTACCCGTTCGGGTTATACGCACTTACGAAAATGTGTAATGGTAGGGTGATTGTGAGATGAAATGGAGGACCTACAGTTTAACGTGGAATCCGAACCACGGTACCGAACCACGGTGGAGGCCTGGTATTCCCCAAATTCACAAGATGTCTTGTCAGAGGTGAAGGAAGGGTTTGGTAATCAGATAAATCATTTCGAAGTATAATCAAGACAAAGAAGAGAAAGAGTCAGGTGCAGCGTAACATTTATTTTATAATTATCTGGTAGAGGTACGTCGGTTAGGATATGGATCTGAAATTAGAAAATTTAGGAAACTCTGTCCTAGATGTTACCTTCCTCATTCTTACTGTACCTCATACGTAATTATAATAATAATAATAATAATAATAATTATTATTATTATTATTATTATTATTTAGCACTGCGTCTTACTGCCCGTTCGGGTTATACGCTTTAAGTACTAATTACGCTAATGGATTAGGATTTAGGAAGTGAACCCGCACTTGCGTGGAGGGGGAGTGGAAAACCGTTTAGGAAAAACCATCCCCAGTTCACCCAACTGAGATTCAAACCTCGATCTCCCCGTCCTCAGCAGTCGAGCTCAACACGACTAGCGCGTAAGCCAACTACGCCACTCAAACCTAATTAATTGCATCTAGCCCTAACGTGTATAAAATGAAGTGAAGTAAAGATTAAGGTGCCTACTAACCGTTATAATGGCTGCGCTTTTTTGCATTTTTAATATATTAATTAAAGTCCTTAGTTCGACCCGAAAAGGCTAATAATGAAATTATATATTCTGCATTTTTTAGGTCTCAAATAGCTCTAGAAAATGAACTATCGATTTAGAAGAACGAGCTGCTTGTATCAGTGGACTCGTACATTCTCCAAAAGCATGATCAAAAATAAAACGTGGTCATGTGATGAGCTATAAGCCTATCCCATCGTACGTGAACTCCATAGGTCACTTTGCTCTAGTGAAATAATGCCAGTTTTTACAACGCTTCTACATACAATCTACATGGATTAAACAATAAAACTTTAAAACCAAATGTCTCAAAAAGTTCTAATATGCCTAAGCAAACTTTCTCAGCCATTGTGCATGCACCTAACTAAACCGTCTCAAAAAGTGTTAATTCTCGTAAACCAATTATATTAATCTCTTTTTGCTTCTATATCCACAGACTGAATCATTTCACATGTACCTATAACAAGTCTTAATCTGTGGACATGTGTATGAAAACCTTCTTATTCAACGCGCATATGCCTAAAACTAGCATACCAATCAGTGGGTATGTGCTTAAACCTACGAACTTGATACGCGCGTGCTCCTACAAGTCGTAATACAAGAAGACAGCTTAATCTTTTGTCGTTGTGATTTAAAATGAGTTATATGAAAAAAGTATTTTTCATTCTCGTTCTGTGTATCATTTTTTATGATACAATACAATAATTACAAAACACCCATTTGTGGCTGTACTCTTGAAGATGTGTTTATACCAACTTCCGTGGCCGCATGGTTTGACGCGTTACTCTTTGAGTATACTAAACTTCTTACAGTGGGGAGATCGAGGTTCGGATATAGGTCGGGTTATACAAAATGTTTTTTACATTTTCCTTTTATGCAAATGTGGATAAACTTAATATAAATGTAACTTTTCTTATCTCTAAAACCACTAGCGTACTTGGTACATAAGCGAACGGTTAGTAAGACGTGTAAAAAAAAAGTGTATCCACCAGAAAATAAAATATGTTGATAGCCATTAGTTTAAGCTTGTGTTGCCAAGTATCATTGATCAACATACATTTCTGCTAGCGTTTGAAATTTTGCAACACTTGAACAGATAATTTTAATTTTCAGTGAACTTGTGAGTTACGGTAAGCTTTAAATTAGGAATATAGGGAGAGAGAGCAATGAGCAATAATTTTGCAGTTTATATATCAAAATAATTTTGGTCAATATAAATCAAATAAGGCTCGAGTAGAAACAGAGTTTAATCTTCTTCACAAGGTGATATCAACAGTTCTTGAATATCTGTTGATGGAGTTCTAGAATTTAATGACAACTTTACCTTTTCATTTAAATGTTTCTCATCTAATGCCGCTATGCTCATGACAGATATTAAACAACTGTTTATATCATCATGTGGTGACCTGGTGGTCTAGGGGTAAGATGTCAGACCTCTATGCTGGCAGCCGGGGTTCAAACCTCGGTCCCGGCAAAGATATATCTGATTACCAAACCCTTCCTTCACCTCTGGCAAGACATCTTGTGAATGTGAGGAATGCCAGGCCTCCACCGTGGTTCGGATTCCATGTTAAACTGTAGGTCCTCCATTTCATCTCACAATCACCCTACCATTACACATTAGCGTAAGTGCGTATAAC
>CABEEJ010000060.1:149455-161415 GCA_901482245.1 Timema douglasi
GAAAGCCCCCCTCTTTCAAATCCCTCCCTTTCATTCCTCTTTCCATGCCGGCTCATTTTCAAAGTGTACTTTATTACACAGAACTATCATTCTACTCACTAATACCATGCTGATACTTCATATTTCCTTTGTAAATATCTTTACATGGGTCTACCCAGATTTGTCGCCTGAATAAACACAGAATATTTATAGATATTTTTAAAATGTACCTAACCATCAAAATGATGCTGATTGGTAAAATTATTTCCTTGTGTATTTATTTTGGTCTTGTTGAAACCGTAAATGAAGAAGTTTTTTTTTATTGACATTGACTTTTGGTTTAGTAAAAATTGTTTCAATTGTTTAAACTGGTTTTGAACTAACTTTTCTTGTGTATCATTTGAGTTATATTATATGCGAATTTAAAAAAAAATTATAAACTTACAATATTTTTAATAATGTGTATTTTTGTATGTGTGTTATTTGAATTATGAATCATGTTCGGCTATAAATTTACCTTGAAAATGTGATTGGTGCCCACTGCACTACCGCTAGTTTTGAATATGCTCTAAGGTACAAACATGTTGGGGACCTCTGGTGAAGATTGTTTTACTTAAGATCTTTGGTGTAAAGATACTACAACAAGACACATATAATAATCTAGGCGGTATGCGATAATAAATCGAAGGATATTGCAATTTTGATTCACATGTTACCACTTTGCATGGTTATCGCCGACCCCTAAAGGAACTAATCTGGAAGTGGAGACACAAAAATCTTCCCTTCGTATTCAAAATGGTGTTTTTTATGGAAATGGCTAATTCTAGTATATAGGTTCATTTTAATGCTGCAATTATGACATATTTTACTTAATTTTTTATGCTGATTTCAAAATTATTAAAGGTTAGAAGACAAGTCGTGTATTAGTCACAACTTTTGAATGTGGGGAATGCCAGGCCTCCACCGTGGTTCGGATCCCACGTTAAATATTAGGTCCTCTCCATTTGATCTCATAATCACCCTACCATTACACATTAGCGTAAGTGCGTACAACCCGAACGTGTAGTAAGACGCAGTGCTAATAATAATAATAATAATAATAATAATAATAATAATAATAATAATAATAATAATAATAATAATGATTAGAAACCCTAATTTTAGCTCTAAACACCCCTAATTTAAAATGGCCGCCGAAACCATGAGTTGGTGAAATTTTTGCTTGTTATTTGGTTACCAATTTGTCAAACGGAGACAAGAGGGGGGTCACAAATGTAGAAAGCAACATTTTCTAGATTTGTAATTTTAATATTAAAACATGTAGCATTTTCAGAAGAAATAAGTAATTTTCAGTGAAAAATAGATTAATTTTACCCCAGTACCTATTGATTGCAGTACACATAATCGACAAAGATTTTATAATTATGTACTAAATAAATAATTTATTGTGGTTTATGATTACTTTGATGAAATTTTTGTAGTAGAGGCTGCACATGGCATGCCATGTATAACAGAATAGTACGATAAAAACTGTAACATTACTAAAAATATTAGTGGATGATATGATAATTTGTTTGTTCGTATTGTAAATTGTGTAATATTAATTAATGTAATTGTACATTTATTTGAAGTTTTACATTGTCCTCTAAAGTTTAAGCACATAAATGTACATGGGACACCTTCAGCCAAACACGTATAACTTTTCTTACAGCCTTGCTTACATTGACACTCAAGAAGTTCTCTATAACCTTTTCAAATCGTTGGTAAGCTTGTCCAATAGGGAGTAAAAGCTACGTTTTCATGCATCCATCCCCAATATTCTGGAGATGATATATCTGTGGTGACTTTATCTGCTTGACCCCATGTGTGACCAACCCCCTTGATAGGCAGCGTGGAGGGCATTCAAGGCTAGAGCATCCGATGTTGGTGGAAAATTTCACAATGACTGTCTTTGTAGTGAAAATACCTTTTCTTGCAGCATTGGCAGTATCAGAGTTCGCGTCCACACTATATATAATGACAACAAACTTCTCCAGCAGTGGCACTACTTCAGGTTGCAGTGCTACTAGAGGCCTCGATAAAGCAGTGAACGTATATGTTACTTCCTCGCTTGCTTTACATTTCTTCCAAGAAAAACATTTACCCCTGGAACTGAAAGTAGACAAAGTGTCACAGCCGGTAAAAGCATGTAAACCACGTAGAGATACATATTTTTCTTCTCCTAACGTTTCAGTTATTTAATGTATGGGTAGATGATGTATTTTTCTTCTACTGTCATACAGCCAGCACCTGCAATTAATTTAGCCCAAATGACTTAAAACTGTAGAAGAAAGATATCAACAGTACAATTACATCTGTATTTGTAGGGATGAAAAGTAAAGTCTTGATGCCATTACATATGATGGATATACAAAATCATTCTGCCATCAGCTTCTTCCAGTTTTTCCCATGAAGGACCGGTGATTCCTGTATAATCACTCCTAAATGAATCAATTACTGTGTTAATGTTTGTCACGACATGAAATTTATCTAATCTTCTTAGAACAAATTCTTAAAGTACACCATAGAGTTCCTTCTTGCTTGTACTATTTCTCAGAAAGTCTGGCCAGTTGCGTGGCAGTTTCACCCCAAGAAGTACTTTACATCTAATGCTCTCTGACACCATTTTTTTTAAGCTATTGTCATCGTAAGTGTCCCACACCAAGTCTATTAGTTTGACAGATAGTTTAGAGTGACAGTCCTTTCTAAAGCTGGCAAGAGTTTTTTTTTTTAATATTTTGAAAATATTGTAGAATGTTTTGATTGTAAGCCATGTACTAGAGCTGCCCCGTCATACGCAATACGCAACATTCTGGAAATTCAAACGGCTCTATCAACTCTTCGAAGATATTTGTCAGTTTAATTTTCATTCCAGTGCAGTTTCCAATCTAGAGAAAGAGAAGGGGGCAGGATTGATTTTCGTAAGAGAAAAATGTATCAAGATTCAAGTCTCTATGTTGGCTGGTAATGAATATTTTAGAAAATAGATTCTCGTCTGTATCAAAGTTATTTCTGCCTTTGTCAGATTGTTGGGTTTTCCTGTAAATATATCTCTGTCAACTCGTTTAATAGGCTCAAATAAAGTTTTAGACTTGACAATTAACCTTTCTTTGACAAACAATTTATTCATAGACATGCCACTATCTTTAAGGTTATATAATGTTTTAACAACTTCTTTACATACAACAACCCCTACTGTCAATTACAAGAAGATATTCCGAGTTTTCTAGGAAAGCATTCCCATATTCAAGGAAGTTGTCCTTGAGAGCACACAATTCTTCCCTTAACGCCTTTTGGAATGCTCTGTACTGTTCGTGATGGGGGAGGTTATTACCGTCTTCAGATTCAGGAGGAGTAAACTCATTCCGAAACCTGCATACCTCAGGTCCAGCTACAGACCATATTCGAAGTGATGCAGAATTTCCTGTCAGACTTATTGCGCCCACACATTCTTTAATTGTAGCACTATTCCGCTTGTGATCCTAGTCAACAGCACGTGCAGAAGATTTTCAAGATGTTTTGCGGAATACAAATTTTTCATTGTAGGATTCCAGGAGCACTTTTACTTAGATCTTCAAGATCCTTTATGTGAATGGGCAGCCAACGTGAGTAATAGGTGTGGTTAAATGCAAACAACTATGGTACCATGAGTTTCAATTTTTTTTTTAAGTACTCATAATTACCTTTATGTACAACCGAAAGAAATAAAGGAGAAGTATCAGTTCAAGTACAAGCATCCATAATTGGAAAGTATGAGATTTAGTGGCTTTTTGAAACATCCAAACTTTATAAGGGATGTTCAGATTCTCATCTCTGTATGCTCTTTGCAGCAGGATGTACAAATTGGTAACCAAACTACAAGCAAAAAGTCACCAACCCATGATTTGGGTAAAAACTTCATTTAAATCAAAGGCTTTTAGAGTTAAAATTAAGGTTCCAAACCTTTCATTTCGAAATCAGGAAAAAAAGGATAAATATAATGATTGTTGGTTTAAAATTCACCTATCTGCTATAAATGGCAGAACTTTTAAATAAAGTCAGCCATATTAAAAAAGGCCACCATTTTGAATCCAATGAGAAAGTTTTGTGGCTCCATTTCCAGATGATTTTCTTTAGGTGTCCACAATAATTGTGACTCGAAAGTGCAGTATGGTTTTTCGTACCACCTAGACTATAAACCTATTATTTCCTTTCACAAATATTACGAGTTTTTAATAAATATCTATTTTAAAATAAAAGTAGGAGAATTCTGCTTGGCACACCATACCCGCTTTTTTTTTTACCGCCAAGTTTTACTACTTATTTGCGCTACATGCGTATCTACTACCTACGATACAATATAAGAGATAAGTAAATTTGGACTTAAAGGGTGTGTACTGCCTGATTGGGATTTGAACCATGTTCTTCAAGTCATGTGCAGTTCAGTCTATTGTGATTGTGATGCCTTAAACCATTATACCACTCAATCGAGTTATCTTGTATCTAATTTTCTTATTAGTCGGTCGTAAAATGGTCTCCTATTAATTTGTTTTATAATTTAATTCATTATTTTGATAATACATGTAAATTAACCCTCTCTTACACATTCTACCCCTCTCTCACCCAATATATATATCTCTCACACAAACGCACGCGCGCACACACACACAATAAAACCAATTTTCAAAAGTTCAGGTTGACCCATCCTGTATAACGCCACGGGCCACACAGCGGATATACATGGGCGAGTCTTATTGGTCATTAAAATGGTGCATTCGCCGCATTTGACCATGTGGAACAGCGTTACCAGCAAGTAAAATAGCGTAAAGAGCCTCACTAGTCCCCTCCATATTGCTGCCTGCCTTATACCCCTCATACCACCCCCCTACTGCCCTTAGCAACCAAGTAGCAAATTTAATAATACCCCCTTGTTAAGTCAGACTTTTAACATCTTTTTGTATAAATATTTTATTATTATTGTTATGGTCTTGGTTTTTTAAAAAATAAGTTTACAAAATTAGCTTCGGCTTTACAGAGAATATTCATTTTGAATACTACGGGGGAAATTTTCCTCGTTTGAAACTTTACCAGCTGACCCATTTTTATAGGGAAAATCCGACAGAATAGTTAGAACTACTTTCCGGTAATTATACGTCAGGATATATAATAACTAGCTGATACTTTTCAATATTTACATATTATAAATAACAATAATATTTTATTATTTAAGGCATTTAACGTATGCTTTCTAAACCGACTAATTATATTAACTCAAGACAATAAACTAACTGGTACATTCACAACACCAAGTCTCAGACCTCCTTATCGTATATCAGGAATCAAACCCGGAACTCTTAACACAATAGGTAGACACACTACTAGCTGTGCTAGGGTTTAAGACCATCTACACATATAAATTAACACTAATTACTATTAAGAGTGTTTTGTATTTCATAAGGCCATTTTTACAATGGAAGCTTATAGATAATGTGTCTTGTAGGCTAAATATTAACACAATAATTATTATTTGGCAATTGAAATTTATAGATTAATAGCATAGTGAAAAAATCATACTTTGAGTTTTTATGAATATACTAGTTTTTAAGCCTATATATGACAGGCTGGCGTTGATATTGCCCAACCTAACAAAATCTAACCTTCAGTTTGTAAATTCATGAATGAAAGGTTAGGTTATGTTATAAAAATATATTTCTGTCACATGATTATATTAATCAAATGTGTCTGAAGTGTACATTAATTATGCTTATATTTTTAATAAATAAAAACAATTATTTAAACATTATGTTTTATGTAAATACTGTATAGTTTTAAGTTATCATTGTCCCCTGATTTGACCCTTAAACGACTTTAACCCTTAAGTCTCTAGAATTTCCCACACTGGAAAAGTCACATACAATCAGCCATGGCAGAAAACCGACTTAGACAGAATCCAAGGTTTGACCTTGTGACTTATTAATAGTCACCGAGAACGCTAGTTTAACTAGGAACTGACTGTCTCAAAATAAAGGGGATGTTATGGGATATAGGTGTCAAATCACTTTTGTTATGAAACATTATCTTGAGATGAGCCTGTTAAATTGTTGCATGTAATTATATTTGCATCTTATTTTGTCACTACTAGGCTGGTTTCATTACATAGGTCTTGTTTAGTACAACCCATACACAAATAAACAATAAAATAATAGTTTTATTTATCATAAGTCTATGGAATTTCTTACTCTACAGTGTTAGCTGTCTTTTAGTTGGGCCACGCTCACTGGCCAGGAGGATTACTATCATAGATTAGTTGGGCTACGTTTACTGACCAGGAGGATTATCGTCATAGCTTATTTGAGCCACGTTTACTGACCAGGAGGATTATCATCATAGCTTATTTGGGGCACGTTTACTGACTAGGAGGATTATTATCATAGCTTAGTTGGGGCACGTTTACTGACTAGGAGGATTATTATCATAGCTTAGTTGGGGCACGTTTACTCACCAGGAGGATTATTATCATAGCTTAGTTGGGGCACGTTTACTCACCAGGAGGATTATTATATAGCTTAGTTGGGCCACGTTTACTGACCAGGAGGATCATTATCATAGCTTAGTTGAGCCACGTTTACTGACCAGGAGGATTATCATCATAGCTTAGTTGGGGCACGTTTACTGACCATGAGGATTATTATCATAGCTTAGTTGGGGCACGTTTACTCACCAGGAGGATTATTATCATAGCTTAGTTGGGCTACGTTTACTGACCAGGAGGATTATTATCATAGCTTAGTTGGGGCACGTTTACTGACCAGGAGGATTATTATCATAGCTTAGTTTGGGCACGTTTACTGACCAGGAGGATTATTATCATATCTTAGTTTGGGCACGTTTACTGACCAGGAGGATTATTATCATAGCTTAGTTGGGCTACGTTTACTGACCAGGAGGATTATTATCATAGCTTAGTTGGGCTACGTTTACTGACCAGGAGGATTATTATTATCATAGCTTAGTTGGGCCACGTTTACTGACCAGGAGGATTATCATCATAACTTAGTTGGGGCACGTGTACTGAACTGGAGGATTATCATCATAACTTAGTTTGGGCACGTTTACTGACCAGGAGGATTATTATCATAGATTAGTTTGGGCACGTTTACTGACCAGGAGGATTATCATCATAGCTTAGTTTGGGCCACGTTTACTGACCAGGAGGATTATCATCATAGCTTAGTTTGGGCCACGTTTACTGACCAGGAGGATTATCATCATAGCTTAGTTGGGCCACGTTTACTGACCAGGAGGATTATTATCATAGCTTAGTTTGGGCACGTTTACTGACCAGGAGGATTATTATCATAGATTAGTTTGGGCCACGTTTACTGACCAGGAGGATTATCATCATAGCTTAGTTGGGCCACGATCATTTACCAAGAGCAACAGATAATATACCTGCGGGTATATATGAATTAGGCCCCACCAATATTTTTTGCTTTATACTAGGCTGAGCTAGGTTAGACTAGGTTAGTTTGGACAAAGTTATGTAAGGTTAGACTATGTTAGGTTAGGCTAGGTTAAATTAGATTCGCATTTTGTTTCGTCTTACTGTTCATCACTAATTGTTGTTCTTCAATCACCTTGAGAAAACATTTACAACCATTCTAAAATGCACACCATAACAGCCGTGTTTGTGTTAGTGCACGCCTGGTTTACAGTTCCCGAGAAGGAACTTGTAGCCCAATTGTAATTTGGGATTCAAGATAACCTTTTGATAGCAGGCCATAACAGGTATACGTAACCAAACTGTAATACTTACATTGGTATGAATACATATCTAGGCTGTGTGAATGTAATCTTAAATTAGATATTTTTGACAATACATCTAAACTTGTCAATGACCAAAGAAATATTTTTTTCTAACGGCTGTTGTCAATTATGGAGTACAGATAAACCTACACTTAGATGTGATTTATTGTTAGATTGTTATCTTACATGGTGTCTACTAAACTTGACCAATGACATCCCCGATTTTTTCCCTGATTTCCCCTGATCATTTCCTAAAATTCCCCACTAAAATGTATGTAACATCCTTCTAATTCCCCCCCCCCTCCCTTATCCACTCGTTTTTCTATTAATATTTTTATTAATAATAATAAGATTTAAAATTTGAATATTTTTTTTAAAATTTGTATTAAAATAGTTTACTAGGAATTAAATATATATTACACAGCCACAAACAAAAAATGACAATTTACTGATTTAATGATTATTGTATTTCATATTTTGAGTAAAATATCATTTTCCCGGATTTTTATTGTGATTTACCAAATTCCCGGCTAATTCCCGTTTTCCCAGATTTTTCAGGATGGTAGACACCCTGGTCTTATAATATCTTATATCCTGATTAAAAAGGTATATAATATCCTGGTTGACTAGTTGTTGTACAATACCGAGACCTAAATACAAGGGGAGAAAACTTACATTTCACTAAGGCACAGACTGTCCCAAGAGAAGGCAGAAGTAGGTTGGCTGTACATGACACATGGTGTTAGTAGACCTGTGTGGTCTGTAGAGTTTTGAAAATGGTTGGTTGAAGAACATAGGGTGGAAAGGGGGGTGGGTATAGAACGCAAGGCGTTCAGCGAGACCCCAACAACGAACGTACTTTTTCAGAAACCAAGCAAGGTTGACATCGCATAGGTACAATTCACCTCGGGGAAAATGAGTTTCCAGATATATAGATATATATTTTAAAGGGCATATAAAAAATATATATATATATATATATGACTTGTTTCCCGCTCATATATCCTCTCTCCATTCCACCCCTACCTCCCCTGTCTCACCTTGACCTACCGTTTTTATATAAAATCTCTTGGTTTAAAAGTAAAAAGTGGAAACACTTTTTATCGGTGTTTTTTTTTGTGAGAGGATAACGCATAGTTATACTCCTGTAATTACATTTTGAAAAATTTAACCAAAAGTAAAACTGTTTTTCCTTTAAATACATGCACGTTATTTGTAAAAATATATTAGTGCTGCGTCTTACTACATATTCTGGTTATGTTAGGGATAAGAGAGGTTGAATTTAAAGAAAGGTTACTCACATTTGCGTGGAAGGAGAGTATTAAGCCATTTAGGAGAGGCCGTACATCTAGACCTGACATCTTGGTTATCGGCAATCTAGTATAGTGTAAGAGTGACGCCTGAGAATATGGCGCCACCGAATTGGGTCACATGATAGTAAGTGCAAACTAGCTGTATTCTCTCAAATCACGAAAACATATATATATATATATTCCTAACAAGATTAACATTACATGTATACATATTAAATTGTGTGTAAGAAAAACAATAGCTTGATTCTAGGACATACACAACACCCAGTACCCAGGATATCAATTTTTCATAGTAAAAGGTGGAAAAAAAAATTCTACTAAGCAGGTATTCTCACGACCGTGCCGAGATTGTGTACCAGAAAAGTGTATCTCTATTGGTAGACTTGGTGGTCTAGTGGTAAGGTGTCAGACTTCTGTGCTGGGGGTCCAGGGTTCACTCCTCGGTCCCAGCATAGATATATCTGATTGCCAAATCCATCCTTCATCTTTGACAAGATGTGTAATTATCACGACTTGTGAATGTGTGAGGTTCAGATCCCACGTCAAACTATCGGTCCTTCATTTCATCTCACAATCAGCCTACCATTGCGTATAATCTGAACTGGTAGTAAGACAAGGTGCAAATTATTATATTATTATTATTATTATTATTTAGCTCCATAGGCAGACTCGCTACTGAAAATGTTGAGGGTCAGTCGTTTAAAATAAATGTATTATATACAATTAGATATATAAATAGATAGTAAAATGCATGTATCTATGTGTTAACGCTAGGATTCCGAGAAACAGGCCTGAGTGCTTGTCCCATTCAAGTTGATGTCACATGGAAGGGAATGCTTGTCTTAGATGGAAGTGTCACCAGGGCAAAAAAAAAAAATATATATATATATCAGTCTGCCGATAAATTCTTTACGGCTTGATTTGTGCTTTCCGATCATCAAGTCATTATATTGGTTTTAATAGCCTTTATGTGTTGTTTTATATATAACATGCTATTGTGATCCAAAACATTCAGGATGCAATTTAGAACTTGATCAAAAGCGTTAAGTAAATCAATATTTAGCTTTTATTTTGGAACTAATAAATATTAGTCCCATTTAAAGAATATTTTTTAATGTTGTCTAACTTTTGATTTATAAAATATAATAAAAGATTTAAAAATTCCTCTAAAGTGTTGTGTTCCTTGTTGTAAGTTTAATTAAGATTCTCAAAAGAATAATTTGTAATGACATTGGTTTGGATTACTATAAATTATGTAAAAAGTCATGGATGAAGGTAATTTTTCTTAAAGTAATATATGTAGAGTATCCTTTTATGATCCATCCATGAAGAAACACGCGCTTCTCAGAAATAATGGGAAAAGGATTACACCTTTAAAATATATTTTTTATACCATATTTCCTGTTAAAAGAACAACTGCACTATTTCCTGTTAAAAGGAACAACTCCGCAGTATTTGGCAAAGACGCTAATTCCCTATGCCAATAAGAAGCTAGCCTTCACAACACCTGTCGTCAGGACTCTTTCTATTAGTTAGATTTTACACTGTTGATGAGGGGAGAAAGATGCCAGGGGTATGTCATATATAAACCGTTTGTGCGTATCGGCCAGGCATCCAGGATCCAAACATCCACATCCGGGATCTAAACGCCCACAGACAAGTCAGTCAGAGCCACAAACTGGCAGTCACAGTCTAAGACAGTATAAAATAACTTACATTAATATCACAAGTGTGCAGTGAGTGATATAAAGCATTTAATTGGAGAATAAGTAATTAACAGATATTATTTAACATGTGTGAATAGACAGCCGTCAACAGTTCTCTTTCTTACATTATTAATTATACCGATTTAATTAGTGCTCGAACACGGAGATGGTTAAAAGGTATATTTTCCGTAGAGTGATGATAGGCGCTCGATCACGGAGCTTTAGACAACCTAAACCTCATCACAGCATTATTATATCAGGGAATTAATCCATAGTGTTTCAATCGACGACCAATGTGCGGTGATTGATTACATAGTGTTAACAATTATATAAATAAATTTGATTTTCTAAAGGAGCGCCCATCACCGTCAATGGTGGATACGCGCAATCCACAGGGAAAATTTGGCACCAAAAAGTTCCGCCGCTTTTTGTAAAGATTTGTATTTTACTATTTATAATTCAAGAAAATTGTGATACAATATAGGACAAATCGGTTTTAATAGTACCTAGAAAAATTCCCAAGATAACCAATTATTAACTATATGTCAATTTTTACTGATCAGCACCCGAATTTATATTATATCTATTTTTTTGGCAAGGGCTTTAGGAAGTTTGGAAGGAAAGAGGTGTTGGGGAGGGAGGGGGGAGAAAATATGTATACAAAAGATAATCAGGCATGTACTGTACATGTCCTACAGTAGCTTGAGTTGACAATTTGAAAAAGGGGAGACAGACGTCAGTTACAAAGTACAATTATTTAAAAAAAATATAAGATTTCTGATTTTAACTGTAATTATTTCGATTATGTTGGTCAATAATTGTTAAACGTAGTTAAAAAATTAATGCTATCCAAAAACTGCCGCCCCCTAAAGCCACCGCCAAGTGGGCCTGTGGTGTAAATCCACTTCCCGCTAATTAAAACCTTTTAGCTGTGACGGTGTCCAAAGTGTATCTAACCGGAGTGTACCTGCCCCTTGTGAAACTTGTATATATAGTCCCGGCGTACACTACCAATAAGTAATCTAAGGTATTGATTCGGTTGATTCACGGTTGACTACAGATAACCCAATCACCACTTCTACCCCCAAAGTTTTAAGGTATTTCTACCGCAATGACGTAATTGGGCACAAGTTGGGGG
>CABEEJ010000060.1:161535-204349 GCA_901482245.1 Timema douglasi
CTACCATTTGTTAAAGCTTGGGTGGAAGTGTGGGGGGCAATAAAAATATAGGAACGCCATCATTGCATTCTAACACTTATTGTAAAAAGGGTGGAATAGTGGAGGGTTCACAGAGTAAGGGTCAGTTTTATAGGGCCAGTTTCATAGTCAAATTTAGTACGCCTCGAGTGCGGCGCTACACTAAATACAAGACGACACCTACCTCAATTCGAATAGAATGGGCCGTTCTCGCATAGGAAACTGGCCCATTCCATTCTGGTTTAGGTAGATGTCGACATGAACTTAGGGTAGCGCAGCACTTGAGGCGTACTAAGTTTGACTATGAAACTAGCCCTTAGTCAAATTTAGTACGCCTCAAGTGCGGCGCTACACTAAATTCAAGACGACACCTACCTAAACTCGAATGGAATGGGCCATTCACGAATATGAAACTGGCCCTAAGTCTGTAGTTTAGGTGGGTGGGGTAGAGGGAGGGTAATATTATTAGTTAAATTAATTTAAGATACCCAAATAGGATTAAAGTGTTTCTACTGAATATTATAGTTCTGAAAATCTTTGACCTAGAGTTTATGATGGGTTTTGATGTTTTCTCCCCACTTCCACCAAGAACAAAAATTGAGTTTTACAATTCTGTCCATCGTCATGTCGTTCTAAGCTTGTGATACAACTAAAACAGTTTGATGAATCTCGTTTAAAACTTTATAAATCTTGTTCAAACTTTATTATTATTATTATTATTATTATTATTAGCGCCGCGTCTTACTACCCGTTCGGGTTATACGCACTTACGCTAATGTGTAATTGTAGGGTGATTGTGAGATGGAATGGAGGACCTTCAGTTTAACGTGGAATCCGAACCACGGCGGAGGCCTGGCATTCATTCCCCACATTCACAAGATAACTTGTCAGAGGTGAAGGAAGGGTTTGGTAATCAGATAAATCTGTGCCGGGACCGAGGATTGAAACCTCGGCCGCCAGTACAGAAGTCTGACACCATACCCCTAGACCGCCAGGTCACCAAACCTTATACCGTAGTTAGATTCTATATAGTTATAAATCGAAGATTTTGGTTTTAGTACTAAAATGAGGACTAGCTTGTAAACAATCGAAATGTTTCAAAAATTAATATAACCGTTTTGTTTAAAGTGGAAATATAGTCAGGGTTTAAAGTATAAATAGGAAAATATATGTACTTAATCTTTTGAATTTAGTACATTGTTATCTTATTTGTGAATTTAAATTTTTTATATATTTATATATATATATATATATATATTGTATTCAAAATTCTTATCTAAAAAGGGTTTCATATTATTATTAAAATCGTAGATATTTTATAAGAGAAAAAAAGTTGGCAATAGTTCTCCGATACCCGCTTCAGTGGCCACATGGTCTGAGGCAGTATAAAAGACTGCTGATGATTATATCGAGGTTAGAATCATGTTTAGGTGTCCTAAGGATGGGTTCCCCAAAAAGGTTTCCCAATGTTCCTCCATGCAAATTCGGGTGCACTCCCTTTAAATATAACATTCCTCTTCCCTAAAACTATTTTATAAGCAAATTGAGCCATATATAGCTTAAATTTTGTTCGAACGCTAGGTATAATGGATTTTTTTTTAAATAAGTACGAAAATTTAAAGTTTTGAAATGTAGAATCCAAAATGATGGCTAAACGTACAAATTGAGTTCTACAGTACCTAGATTTGGTATGGGCGCTATGAATAGTGTCATCTTTATGGGGGGAAAAATCTAAAATTGGAAAAATGCTAAGCTTTAAAAATACAAGATGGCTTACGTAATATATAAATTGAGTCAAATTTTAATTAAATAAGAGTATTGAAAATCTCCTCAGCTAACAGAAAAAGAGTAGTACTATGAATGTTTATTAACGGTATTTTCTGATTAAATTACTACACAAAACCATATTTTCTGATACCAAAATCCAGTAGCTACTGTCACTATATACTAATAAAACCTTATAAATAAATGCACGGATAAACAAAGATTATTTTAAAAACAGAATACTAGCGTTTGCTAATTAAAATTAAAGGAGGTTACAAGGCTTACTTAGGAGTGACAGAACAATTAAAATAAACAGCTTCTGATGGTATAGCTAAGTGAACCACTATACTCTTTGGCTGAAAATGATGTTCAATTTTTATTATGTTTCTGTAACCGTTTCTTTAATTTAGTTAGGGTGACCTGGCGGTCTACGGGTAAGGTGTCAGACTTCTGTGCTGTCGGCCGGGGTTCAATCCTCGGTCCTGGCACAGACTTATCTGATTACCAAACCCTTCCTTCACCTCTGACAAGACATCTTGTGAATGTGGGGAATGCCAGGCCTCCACCGTGGTTCGGATTCCACGTTAAACTGTAGGTCCTCCATTTCATCTCACAATCACCCTACCATTACACATTAGCGTAAGTGCGTATAACCCGAACGGGTAGTAAGACGCGGTGCTAATAATAATAATGTTGGCTATATTAAATTGACTACTAAGGAAACCGCAGTTTTTCAAATATTAAATCATTTACCATAAGAATTTTCTCCTATTATTAATCTGTGTTTGACTTTATTAGTTTGATTATTTAGTCCTTAATTAGTTAATTTAAAAAAATAATTGGATTTTATGAAGAGGTAGAGTATATAATTTTTAATTCAAAATTATTTTTTTAACAAGGTGTTTTAATACCTGTCTACGTCATAGAAGAAAAGGTTAGAGGAAAGAGGAACTTAAGGAGGATTCAAATATTAAATGACTTTAAGAAAAGAAGAAAATTCTGGGTAATGAAAGAGGAGGCAGAGAACAGGACGCATTGGCGGTCTAAGATCACCGACTAAAGGAATGGACTTGTCATAAAGCAAAACGCCTAATAGTAAAGTGAAACGCATGTGTAGGGCTACATATAAAGCTAATGAGTTCGGGATGAATGTTGCTTTTATAGGAAGTGTATCCTCGTTAGTTTAGAGGGAGAATGGAAAACAGCTCTCGTAACAGCTTATTGGGATTTGAACCCCAATCGTCCAGTCATCTGGAGTCTGTTCCAATACGAGAAAGTGATGACTTAAGGCTTATACCATCACTGAATAAGATTATTATTATTATTATTATTAGCACCGCGTCTTACTAACCGTTCGGGTTGTACGCACTTACGCTAATGTGTAATGGTAGGGTGATTGTGAGATGAAATGAAGGANCGGTGGAGGCCTGGCATTCCTCACATTAACAAGATGTCTTGTCAGAGGTGAAGGAAGGGTTTGGTAATCAGATAAATCTTTGCTGGAACCGAGGATTGAACCCCGGCTGCCAGCATAGAAGTCTGACACCTTACCCCTAGACCGCCAAGTCACCTCACTGAAAAAGAGATTGGACCTCAGGTTTGATGCCTGCACTAAGCGTCTTCTATAAAGTTGAGTTGTTATCCAAGAATTTTTGATAGATCATCAAAGAAACATCATTGAACTTTAGTAACAAAAATATGATAATTTAATACAGTCTTAAGAAAGGTAGAATCCAATAAAACTGTTCCCGAATTCACACGAAGTAAAAGTATGAATTTTTTTACTAAATTTCAATCCACAACGGTGGTCACATGAATATAATATATATGGTTACCCGGTGGTCTACGGGTAAGGTGTCATATACTTCTGTGCTGGGGGGTTCAGGGTTCAACCATTGTTCCCGGCACCGATTTATCTGAATGTCAAACCCATCCTTCGCCTATGACAAGACGTGTATTAATCACAACATGTGAATGTGGGGAATGCCAGGCCTCCACCGTGGTTCGGATTCCACGTTAAACTGTAGTTCTTCCATTTCATCTCACAATCACCCTACCATTGCACATTAGAGTGAGTATAATCTGAACTGGTAGTAAGACGTGGAGCTAATAATAATAATATTAATAGAATATCAAGCTCGTATATTCTATTTCTCTGGTGACGCGGAGTCTTGGTTTCGAATATTTTATAATTGTAGTTCAGGTGGGTTTGTTTACTGAATGGTTATCCATTCTTCTTGCAAACAAACGCCTGTACATTTCCATTGAATTATACTATCCGAATTCTTAACCCAATATTGTAATTAAAATGCTTATAAACCAGACTACTATAGTGACGGTGCGGAAAATAAAAGGTGTCCAACTGGTACAGTTGGCAACGCTGCACCCTTAACCACTCCCCACCCCCCTCTTCCTCCCAACGTAAGTGAAACTTCAACCATAAGATATCAAAATTACGACTCTTATTTTTTAAAGATTCAAATCAAATCAGTACCCCATCTTCTCTAAGCCAAAATGAAATTTCGGCCATACGAATTACCAATTCTGAGATTTAATTTATTTAATTTTAAGATCAGAATAAAATTCCAAATTTCTAATCCAAAATGATTCTTTTAAATATTATTTATATAAATTAAAATGGATAAATGATTTGACTTACACATAAAAACTTGAGAATTTAGTAAATCAATTTTTAATTTTTCTTAGAACCGCGTCTTAATGCTTATTTAGGTTATACGCTAATGTACTAACTGCGCTTACGTGTTAGGGACAAGAAAGGTTGAATTAATAAGAAGTGTACCCTAATTTGCGTGGGGGTGGATTGAAAATCATTTAGTGTAAAATAGCCATAGTATAATAGACCAAGATTTGAATACCGAGCTTCCTCTCATTGGCAGTTCAGTTTATTGTGACCTTGGGGCCAACAAATCAGGTATAATAAACTATAATAATATGAAAAATAACTAAACATTTAGCGACAAGAGGTGTCAAATGTATAGGCTACATTTAAAGAGCAGGCTTATGACTTAAGCGTGATATTGGAAAGGTTTAGTGTTTTACACAAAACAAATAGGGACAAAAAAAAATCAATCACTTCAATACATCGTATTCAAGGCCACTTAAATAATTTAATTCTACAACCTTAATCACTATAAAACGATTCCAAGTAGCTTCAAAGGTATTTAATATTCATCAATTTTCGCGGTCTCCGGTGGTTAAGTGGTAGTGTCCCAACCCCAAACCAGCCCTCTCGCTCTAAATGTATTTTATCTATAGTCATGATTGTATGCCCCCCTCCCCAAACCAAGTTTAATTCCAGTTCCATCATTGATTCAGTTGACAAAACATCTACTGGTGAGCACAATTGTTTGTAAATAATTTGTAAGACAATAGCTGAGTGTCTATTTTTGAAAATATTTAATTTTGTATAGTGATCGTCCACCCACTAATTGTATAAATTACAAAGCTAGTAACTGTCAGTATTCAATAAAAAAATAATTAATATTTAGCACCGCGTATTACTACCCATTCGGGCTATACGCTTTAAGTACTAATTACGCTAATGGATTAGGAATTAGGAAGGTTGAGTTAGAGGAAGTGAACCCGCATTTGCGTGAAGGGAAAGTGGAAAACCGTTTAGGAAAAACCACCCCCAGTTCACCCGACCGAGATTCGAACCTTGATCTCCCCGTCCTCATCAGACGAGCTCAACAAGACTAGTGCGTTAGCCAACTACGCCACCGAGGCGGGTAATATAAAAAAAATACTTATTATAAGTTTGTCTTAAGAAATTGTTCATAAACAACAAATTGGACGGATTTTACATTTTATGTAATCGCGAATATTCATAAATTATATATTCTTGACACCATAATACATTTTAACTGTAAGCTTTGATGAAATTGTAGTAAAAACAACCATTTAAAATGAATGGGTAGCATTATGTAGTAGTTGTGGAAGACAAAATCACTCTGTTAAGCCAAAACATCACCTATCATGTCCAGCCAGGACAATTAACCAGTTCCCTCCCCCCCCCCAATTAATATTAATCGTACAAAAAGATCAAACTCACCTTAGACAATTCTTCTATATAATATAACCCCTGGTATGAAGCGCTACACTTGCAGTAGACTAGACTGTCGATGAAGGGGAGATCGAGGTTCAAATCTTGGTCGGGTGTACTGATGGTGGGTTCTCCCCCTCCCCCCTCCATATGGTATTCCACTTTCACTACACGCAAATGTGGGTACACTTCCTATAAATAAAACCGCACTAATCCCTAAAACAATTAGTGTAATTTGTACATAAACTTATAATACGAACCAGTAGAAAGAAGCAGTCCTAATATAAATATATATATAAATATATATATATATATAAAGTGTAATTTGTATATAAACTTATAACACGAACGAGTAGAAAGATGTGTTCCTAATATATATAGTGTAATTAGTAGATAAACTTATAACACGAACGAGTAGAAAGAAGCGGTCCTAATATATATAGTGTAATTAGATACATAAACTTATAACACGAACGAGTAGAAAGAAGCAGTCCTAAAATATATATATATATATATATATATATATCAACACAGAGGAACTTCACTTACACTTATAGCTATCTGTAGAAAACTAATCACCAAACACGGTCTTGACACAGCACACAAGAAAGTTCTCAACTAAACGCCAATGAGGAAACGCACTGCATTCGGCCACCATCTGACCAATGGAAATACAGGTATGTGATAGGCCGGTATTACACTATCACATTTTTCTTTGATCAAATATATGATAAGAGATTTAACGCCGTCTTTGATCAAAGATGTGTTGTTACACTACATCACATTTCTTTCACAGTCGCTACAATATATGTTATTTAATAATGGACTCCAATGGTTTAATTTCAAGTGCAGCGACTTTGAGTGCTATTGTGATAATCTCATTGCTGCTTGGAAAGAAAATAAAACCTGTTAAACGATTGTGGATTCTACCTTGGGTTGGGAGGCGAAGTTCAAGAGGGATTAACAGTTGCCTGCTAAATAATAATAATAATAATAATAATATTTAGCACCACGTCTTACTACACGTTCGGGTTATACACTTTAAGTACTAATTACTCTAATGAATTAGGAATTGGGACGGTTTAATTAGAGTAAGTGAACCTGAATTTGCGTAGAGGGAGAGTGGAAAACCATTTAGGAGAAACCACCCCCAGTTCATCCGACCGAGATTCGAACCTCGATCTCCCCGTCCTAAGCAGTCGAGCAGCTCAACACGACTAACGCGTTAGCCAACTACGCCACTGAGGTGGGTGCCTGCTAAAGGAACTTCAAACTTAAGATCCGGAATCTTATCAAAAATATTTACGCATGGACTGTGAAACTTTTAAATATTTGGTAGCTAAAATCACTCCATTAATTAAAAGAAAAAATACCCACCTAAGAAATGCTAAGACAGTTTCGCACATGCAGGATAATCTTTCAGGCGCTATTTTCTTTGGTCAAACCTTAGAGCATGTTCTATAACGAAAATAAGTGATAAAAGATTTGTAAAATATTTATGTGATCAAAGATCTTTGAGGAGTCTTCAAAGTTAAATCACATTTTCTTTTATCACCTCTGACAAGACATCTTTTGAATGTGAGGAATGCCAGACCTCCACCTTGGTTCGGATTCCACGTTAAACTGTAGGTCCTCCATTTCATCTCACAATCACCCTACACATTAAACATTAGCGTAAGTGCGTATAACCCTAACGGGTAGTAAGACCCGGTGCTAATAATAATAATAATAATAATTTGATCAAAGAAATTTGACAGAAATTTGATAGTGTAATACCGGCCTTACTCTCTGGGCCATGATGACATTCTCTCAAGGTCAAATTAAGATGGGCCAAAGCGATAGAGTGAGTTACCTAGTGCGCCAAGGGGCGTGCTGATCATGAGAATCACCCATTAGATTCTATTTGGTTAATGTGGAATCTACCATGATATTGATATACAACCCAGCCAAACTTAGCTCTCAGATATTTAACTTCTTTTTTTCTTGACAGTGTCTTACTACCCGCTCAGTTTATACGCTTATCTACTAATTATGATATATCTTTGAGGGTTTTGAAAGATTATACTTAGAGTAAGTGTCAGAACATTTTCATGGTGGGGTAGAGAAAGAATGTAAAATCATTTGGAAAAAGCCACACTCAGTGTGCATGACTGAGATTCGAACCTTGACCTTCACGTCTTTGGCAGTCTAGTCTACTGCAATACAAGCATGTTAGAACATGCGGCCACTAAAGCGGGTAGTATTGGACTAATTGTCATACGTTTCGGTGGCCACGTGGTCTAACGCGCCACTCTCACAGTAGACTAGGCGGCCCTTGAAGGGAAGATCGAGTTTCAAATCTCAGTCGGGTGTACTGAGAGTGTTTTTATCTTCAACATATTTTTCCACTCATCTTCAACTCTAAAGCGGGTACACTTTTTTCTAAACATAATATTGTGAATCCCTAAAATTATTAGCATAATTAATACATAAGTGTGTAATCTAAAAGGATAGTAATACGTGGTGCCTGGTAAAAAATAAACCCAGAGAAAGAATTGTATTAGAGAATATTCTCAGCTTCGAGATAAGATGAATCTTTACGTTTTATAAGGGTGACCCGGTGGTCTAGGATTAAGGTGTCAGACTCTGTGCTAGGGGTCCGGGGTTCAATCCTCGGTCCCGGCACAGATTTATCTGATTGCCAAACCTTTGATTCACCTCGGACAATACGTGTATTAGTCACATCTTGTGAATGTAGGGAATGTCAAGCCTCCACCGTGGTTCGGATTCCACGTTAAACTGTAGGTCCTCCATTTCATTTCACAATCACCCTACCATTACATATTAGCGTAGGTGTGTATAACCCGAACGGGTAGTAAGACGCGGTGTTAATAATATTAATAATAGTAGTAATAATTTACGTTTTATATCAGTCATAAATCAAATAGTTGATTCTACCATTATCTACGTCTCAATATCTTGTCTTTCTGTCTGTTTTTCTGTCCCTGGCCATAAATCTGAAACGGTTTAATGCGTGTATATCAAAATTGATATCTAAATGTTACAAAATACCACATTGAGGTTTTTTTTTTACCTAAACCCTTAAATTAAGACTAGTTTACAGATACGTGATTAATTTTAATTTTTATAAAATGGTTCTAATGACTTTGATTTAAATGATACCTTCGATTGAGTGATTTCTAAAAATTGAAAATATATTCTAAAAGGCTTTAATGATTTTTTTTTATAAAAAAGCTATATATTAAGTGTTTGACTTCCCATGTAACAATGTATACTTAGTTTTTAGCTAAAAATTCATTAAAAAGAAGCTTACGGATCGTTGTTGTTTGAAAATAATAGATATTTTGAAAATGGATCTAAACATTTTGTTTAAAAATTCAAATATGGTATCTTCTACATGGAAAATAAGGTTAAATACATAACTTATTATTTTGGTGGAAATTCTTTTAAGGTTAATTTACTGATGTGTGTTTATTTAATTTGAATATTTTTTAAAAATAGTTCTAGTGATTTATTTCAAACTAAATCATTGTTGGTTGCTCATACTTATCTGACAATTTCACAGATCCACCATAGTTTTAAGCTATTAGTAAAGAATGGAATGTGGGGAATGCCAGGCCTCCACCGTGGTTCGGAATCCACGTTAAACTGTAGGTCCTCCATTCCATCTCAAAATCACCCTACCATTACACATTAGCGTAAGTGCGTATAACCCGAACGGGTAGTAAGAACGCGGTGCTAATAATAATAATAATAATAATAATAATAATAATAATAATAATAATAATAATAGTAAAGAATGACCCTGAGAACTGGACAAATCTTAAACAGGTCAGTTGTATATCATTAACACGCTAAGCCAAATGTCCCAATTCAATTCTCATGTTATATTGTAAATTTTCAAATAATTTAATTGAATTGAAATTTTATTCCCCTTTATATGGACAAGGCCTTAATTACTATGATTTGAAGCTTGTGTGTTGATAATAATAGAAACTATTATTAATCAAATTTAATTTTAATTCAAGTACCTATGGTAAACTTTGTCTCATACAACACTCAAAAACTCTAATTAAAATTTAAAATTGCATCGAAATAAAATCATATCCTACGTTTTAATCATACTCTTATATAACGTGTGTTATAAAAAAACAGCGAAAATAGAAGGATTGCGTTCTGAGCTCCATGTAACTCGTTATTTTTTTATTTATTTTTTATTCTATCCGGTAAGTTTGAAATAACTAGACACTTATACTTCCAGAAGTGAAGCTTTTGTCGAGGGGATTTCTCGTGAAATCGATTTTCCGTCACAGTTCACCGTATAGACGGAACAACATTGATCCGCACAATAATTGCAAATATTTTTTCAGCAAGTTGTAAGATTAGAGGTCAGAGAAATCAATTACGTGTATTCTTAACCATACATACATATATATATATAATATAGAGAGAGATATAACTATATATATATATATATAGTTATGTATATATATGTATATAAATATGTATATGTATTAATATATATACGAGAAATAAATGGTACTATAAATTCATATAAGTTTTTTCATATAGTATAGTTGAAACTAGATTTTAAAAAATAAGTTTTCTATAAGATACCCTTAAATATACTTCCCTCATAAAAAGAACATATCAATTGGTCGCTCACTATGGAAACTATTTTAATACTCACTCACTCTATGGCATTATGAACTCAAAAGTTAATTTTCCCACTTAAAAAGTGTGCTACCAATCCATATCTTGAGTTAGCTCCATCCAGTACAACTCATTACATCATATATATATATCTTGATGATCTCTATCTAGTCAATCTCAATACACCTTATCTCTTCTTGAGCTAGTTCTATCCAGTCCACCTCATTACACCTTATCTCTTCTTGAGCTAGTTCTATTCAGTCCAATTCATTACATCCTATCCCTATCTTGAGTGAGCTCTATATAGTCCACCTCATTACATCTTATCTCTTCTTGAGTTAGTTCTATCCAGTCCAATTCATTACACCTTAACCCTTCTAGAGTTAGTTCTATTCAGTCCACCTCATTACATCCTATCCCTATCTTGAGTGAGCTCTATATAATTCACCTCATTACATCTTATCTCTTCTTGAGCTAGTTCTATCCAGTCCACCTCATTACGCCTTATCTCTTCTTGAGCAAGTTCTATCTAATCTGCCTCACTACAGCCTATTTCTTTCGGGTCCATTCTAATATTCCCTCCCATCTGCATCTAGGTCTTTACAATGGTATATTTACATTGAGTTTACCAGTCAACACCATGAACACGGTAATAGATTCTTCCAATCTAAATGCAGGTCCCACCCACAGTAATTAATAAGACTTGACCATCCGAACAATATATTGTGTTGAGTACAGAGTATGTAACTGATCATTACGTAACCTCTTCCATTCCCCAGTTGCCTAATACATTTTTTTGATCAAATATCATCCTAAGCACCTTGAAATAAATACATATTCTTATTTATCATGGACAACACTTTCAAAATAGGCCTATTAATTTTAAACAAATCTATAAGTACATTTTCATACAAGTTCTGATTTTCTATAAATTGCATAAGCATTACACATGTATACACTTTTAAAAAAATCGTAAAACCATAGTAAAAAGATTCTAATTCTCAAACATCACTAGTTAGTGAATTACTTTTAAAATAATATTTACCAATAACCCAGGTATTCAGTGAAATTTCGGGGGTTAACTACTTCCTTGAGTTCAATTTTGGTTAATATAGTAAAGTAAATTTCACAAAATTTGGAATTCAAAAATATCACTCAAATTTATATCCATATAATATCTAAACATTAAATTGAAAAAATTATATATATCAAAATGTTTCAGATATATGGTAATGGACATTGTAACTTGCTTTACAGACATATATACAGACAGACAGACAGAATTGAAAAATCCACTCTTTAGGGTTTGGTAGCTAATTTATATGCATCTGGGTTAAAATATTCACTATTACAATATTTTCTCTTCAGATGAGAGAGTAAAAGTTAAACAGTTTATATTTATTCTACGTTTATTAACTTTAAGATGAATTTCAAGCTATAAAAAAATTTTACACAAATATATCTCAGTCTTTTATACTAGAATATGTGATATGTGATGTGGATTGAAACATACATTTTCTCAGTTGAAGTAACTTTAATTATACACATATGTGAAAATAGACTTAAGTAGACTAGATAACATTTATCTATTTATATTATAGCCCTACAGTACTACCCATTCATGATATTCGTGTATACTATTTTACTATAATGTATAAGAAGTGATTGAGGTTGAATTTATAGGGAGTGTACCCACATTTTGTGTGGAATAAAAGAGATAGTGAACAAACCTTTAGGGGAGAAAAAACATTCATTTTACCGGGATTTCAACCCCTATATTCCTGTCATGGCAGTCCAGTCTATTTTGAGAGTGACTCCCTAGGACCTAGACCATAAATGGACAACCATTTTGCTATCGCGGGCCGTATGTTTTGAAAAATCAAAAAATTGTAGGTTCAGTTTTAAAAAAAAATCAAGCAAAAATTGTCAAATTTATATTTCTGTTAAATAAATGATTTATTAGACTATTTTTACGAAAACTATATAATTTTTTCGTTAAATCTTCTGTGGGGAAGATAAAATAACCAGGGGGCTTAATCCGGACCGCGAACTATGGGATCACTGAAGTGGGTTACACATTCCTTTTGAACTATGTCGAAGAGTATTGATAGAATTATTCATTTAATACACATTCAAATACAAATCGTCTGGCTCTGAGTGACTTACAGCTGGGAATCTATTATTTTATTTCATTTGTAACACCTTTCGTAGACAAGCTAGTTGTCCGGAAAAACATAAGTTTGGTCTCTCATAATCTCGCAATGTTATATATTTATATATATATATATCCTCTAACTATATATGCAGGCCCGCGATACCATGAACTTTATTCCACAGAGAGAGAATATGAATCGCATTCAATATTTCGAGAGGGTTTGGTTGGTTTGAGGGTGGAAAAGGGGGTGGGAAAGAGGTGGAAATGCTTCCCATTTACAGTTCGAGAAAGTTTGAATTTAAAATCACGAGATGTTGCAACCTGTGCCTTTTTTTACATAGTAAAATGTTATACGTATACAGGTACACTCGTTTCTGAGTAAAAAAAAAAATTGTAAAAATATTTGAAAAAAGATAATTCTTGGAAAAAGATTGTGGCAAAATAAGTTTAACTGGCTTCATTATCTGGATGTTCCAGAAGGCATAAAACTTGTGTTAGACCAAACTGAAGATTACATGGATATTTGGGTTCTAAACCAGTTGTGTGTACTGAGGGTTTTTTAATAAATGTTTTTCTACTATTCCTTCAAGCAAATGTGAATACAGTTCCACTAAATTCAACTTTTATAATAATTAACCCATTTTCGCAATCAGTACATAAGCGTTTAGTTTTAAACGGATAGAAAGAAAAAAAAATAGTGGTTATTCTTCATTCTATGAGTACCTTTTCGATTCACACGCATGCATTAGTTACGTTAGTTGATAAGGGATGACGAAGGAATATTTTAGGAAAAATTGTACCTACATTTGCTTAAGGGGAGAGCTAAAAACAAATTAGAGTAGACCCCTTCAGTACACATTACCAGAATTCGAACTTGATATCCCCATCTCTGACAAAACACGAGTGTGACGAATTTGACCATATGATCACCGATATGTGACAAATTGTGTTTTAGATGTTCGATAAGTTGAGAGTAGATTCCTAAACTCCATGAACCAAGTTGGATGATAGCTTTACAGGAGGTAGCTGTATGTAAATAGGAGAATAAACAGGGGAGGAGTAAAATACAAATGACACTACGATTCATGCTGTGAACCACATATTAAATAAAATCATTCTATCAACAAATATTCATTATATGTATGCTATACAAGTTAACTTTAGTTTCCGGGGAATTACATTAAAAAAAATATTTTAGTACTTTTCAGAGAGTAAAATTTTAACTTTTAAACCATGCTGCTGGCCTCACTGGTGGGCACAATTGTATAGTCTTGTTTGCTATTGAGAATAAATATAGATTGTTATTATTATTACGTCTTACTACCCGTTCGGGTTATACGCACTTACGCTAATGTGTAATGGTAGGGCGATTGTGAGATTAAATGGAGGACTTACAGTTTAACGTGGGATCCGAACCATGGTGGAAGTCCTGGCATTCCACACATTCACAAGTAGTGATTAATACACGTCTTGTCAGAGGTGAAAGAAGGGTTTGTTAATCAGATAAATCTATGCCAGGACCGAGGATTGAACCCCGGACCCCCAGCACAGAAGTCTGACACCTTACCGCTAGACCACCAGGTCACCTAGATAAATATAGAATTTAACTTGCAATTCTGAGGGAATTTATTCCTGAAATGTTTGAAACTTTCCCTCCATATAAATGTGGATACATTTGCCTTAAACCCTATCATCATCATCCTTATCACACTAGCTTGTAAAACTTACGGGCATTGAGACACGGAGATCGTAAGGAGGTGGCCGGAGGGAGAAATTACATCTTTTCTTCAAATTAAGATTCTAAAAACTAATAGGTTTAACGCACCACATAGATATTTTCGCTCCTTTACCTTAACGTGTGAGTGTACAATGCGTAGTAAAAGTTCGGGTTTTATTCAGTTTTTGTAAAAAAAACTTCTTTTTTTTTACTAAAATAAATCAACTTTTGCTCCAATAGAAACATAAGAGTTTAATAATGTTCTTCACATGTTGATATGAACATTTGGTGAATATCTGTCATGAGCATAGCGGCATTAGATGAGAAACTTTTTAAACGAAGATAAAAAGTTGTCATTAAATTCCAGAATACCCCTTTCAGATATTTAACAAATGTCCATATCAACATGTGAAGAAAAATAAGCTATTTGTTAATACTGGATAAATATTTAATTTATTTTGATCTAAAAATATTTTGCTTTAAAAACTGTACATATATTTCCTTTTACTTGCATTCCCAGCTCCCACCTTAGAGTCCATCCTTTTTGTTATCACAATTTGGAAGCTGAGAGGTAGCAACCATGATCCCACGTAATAAAAGACTATTTACAAAATACCAAAAAAAAGATGGACTTAAAACAATAGGATTGGGGAACCATATGAAAATTTTAGATACCAAGTCTTACCCCAAACGGTAAAATGGTTTTGGCTATAGGCTGAGTAAGAGATAGAAATATATGTGGAAAGACAGATAGACAGACAGCCACTATTGCAAATCAATCTTTTCGGCTTTAGATAGTCATGTAACGTCGACACTCAAAAAATATCTCAAATTCGAGGTTTATTTTCCCCACTATCCTAGGCGTCGCAAGATTCAATTTTAAAACTAGCGGGCATAGTATAAGAGAGTAGAGTATATATATTTTTGTTAAAGTGCGTATACAAAAACCAAATATTGTGAGAAAAGTTTTTGTTTAAAATATGTGTGGATTGCGGTAGTTCGCAGTAGAAAACTTTCTGAACAGCATATTACAGTGTTAAGGCATATATTTGGTTTTTTTTAAGACTGACTCTTTTTAGTATAAGTATGTTTACCAACAAAATAACCCATGCATGGTCATTTTATTTATTAAAACTTACATTATTATCATTTAATTTTTCATATAGTGAAAGTATTTAATATTTTAAATTAAATATTATGATAAAACTCTACATTTTATATGTCCCCCAAGTAGAAATAATATCTTACAATTCTGTCTGTCCGTCTCTTTATGAATAGGCCTTTCTAACGTTTATTCCTTTTGTCACTTTTATAATTTTCATTTTATTTATTTAAGGTATTTAAACAATTGATTATATAAGCACACGTGAATTTCTATGAGCTAGAGCGAAGGAGCCTACCTATATGTTGCCTGAAGATGTATTTTCAATTACCTTCCAGCGTTCTTTTACATGCCACAATGGACATGGGACCTACGGCTTTATTTCTCCTCCTAAGGAAGTTGTGCGTCCGAATTTATCTCTCAAGAAACATCCGTTGACCCCAGCTGGGTTTGAAACCAGGAATATCAGGTCTTGGGGCAATCAATTTACCCCAAGACCACATATGTCTACAAATCTCTCTGTTTGATTGATGGATAGATATTATTTAAACGTTATATTTATATGTTATATTGTCTTAATTAAAGGCAAAATCATTAATTTGACTACATATAAAATTAAGGGTCATTTATTGACAAGTGATTTTTTTTTAATTTTAATTATTTAAAAAATGATTTTAATAATATTTTTCAAATTTGGTGTCTTAATAAAGTGTTACATGATATAAATAAATATTATATTTTATAAAATAATAAAATATCTAGTTATCTTAATAAATACAGATTTTAAAAAATAGCTCTAACAACTGAGCCTGGATTCAAATTTGATATATTATACCTCATATTATAATCTAAATAATCTGACAAATTACCTAGTTCATAATCAAAATAGACTATTTGAGAAAGTCTGTACGATTGTGTTATTTCCTTTCTTTCTTGAGAGATAATAAATAATATTTTATCAAGTTGGTTTAAAGCCCAAGTTTCTAACTATTTAATTTTAATATCATAAAAAAGAAGTGTCAATCTCATTTTACTTGATTGAAGAAAAAATAGGCCCAATTCTTAGTTAGGTGAATTGAGGCGAGTCTTCCTATAGGAATTGCAATACCCCTTCCATATAAATACTAGTACATTACTTCCAAAACAATACTGTTCCCGGTGACCCGGCGGTCTAGGGTTAAGGTGACAGACTTCTGTGCTGGGGTCAGGGGTTCAATCCTTGGTCCCGGCACAGATTTATCTGATTACCAAACCCTTCCTTCACCTCTGACAAGACTTGTATCAATCACAACTCGTTAATGTGGGGAATTTCAGGCCTCCACAGTGGTTCGGATCCCACGTTAAACTGTAGGTCCTCCATTTAATATCACAATCACTCTACTATTTCACATTAGCGTGAGTGCGTATAACCCGAATAGGTAGTTATACGCGGTGGTAATAATAATGATAATAATAATAATAATAATAATAATGTTCCCATTCATATTCCATTTGTGTCCATACGCGAGTTGCACAAACAAGTAGTAAGTATTGGTGTACAAAATTATATATAGCATGCACTACAACTAGTTTCAAGACCGTCAAATCATCTCTTTTAAAGAAAAAAGCATTTATTTTTTATCACGCAATATATGATGTCGATATTGTCCGCGTTTGATCCCGGTCGATTACATAGCCAATTAAATAATTCACTTACGCAGGTAGCTGAACTTTAGTTAACATTTTACTAGAATCTTAAATATTAATAAAAGGAAGTGTTTGTGTGCGATGCCCAGACAAATCTACGGCACACAGAGATCTGAAATTTTTAACATAGGTGGACGGAAGTGGGTGGCGAATGAACTTAGAAGCCGGATTTTTATAAGCTTTTTAATTAAGCTATTTTTAACAAATTTTTTAAGAAAATATTGTTAATCTGTTAATTAAATTCTAATGGAAAATCGGTCACCATGGATAAGTGAGGGGGGAGGAGGGGTGCACTTATATAATTCTTAAACCACAGTGGGTCACGGGAAACGCCGTGTAGGATTGCTGGTAGAATACATGACTCACATAACCGATTATATAAACTATGAGATGTATGAAAAGGGTAATGCATCTTAAACCAGACGTAGCATCGTGATGTGGTAACGTAGAGTCTTAATGTGTGATTTAGTTAGATAATAAAGCTCAAATCCATCTTCAATGGATCGTACAAGGATTCTAACCCTGATCTACCCGTCATCAGTAGACTCGTCTAACACAAGAGTGACCCGCTTCAATCGCCGCATGATCTAAGGCGTCATTCTCGTTTTAGAAATGACTTACAATGACAGGCAGATCAAGGGTTAAAAACCGGTCAGGTGTACTGAGGTAATTTATTTCCAAAATGGTTTTACAATTTCTCTCCTCGAAAATACGGATACACATCCTCTAAATTAAACCTCCCTGATCCCATACTAATTCCCATAGTAGTATATATGCGTACAACCTGATCAAGTACCAAGACGCAGAGCTGAAAACAACTACGTAGACTGGACTTGAAACTAATCTGGTCACTAATATTATCAAACAACAAAACACGTATATAACTTACTATCTACCCATCACACCCGCTTCAGTGGTTGCGTGCTCTAACACAACGCTCTTGCAGTGGACTGGACTGCCGATGACGGAGAGATCAAGGTTTTGATTAAATAATTGATTTGGATAAGGATTCATATCATGATACGGATATAATCACTTTTTGTTCGCATCCGTGTTTTAGTTGACTAATTTTAACAAAAAACGTTTATTGCAACATAACTATAATAATTACATATATTGTCTCGTGGAATTTTTTGTTCAAATTAGTGAGAACGTTCAATATGTATAGTATTTTTTATGTAATACCAATAGTTTTTTGCAGCGCACGCGGAGAAAGCAAATTTTAGTCAATTTTTTATACCTTGTGTAAAACTATCGACATTTTTTATAAGAATAAATTAAATTTTCAAAATAAAATATAGCCTATGCTAATCGCTGATAATGTAGCTTTATATTGGCGAAAATTTTTTTAAAATCAGTCCAGTAGTTTTTGAGTTTATCCATTACAAACCAAAAAACAAAAAAATCAAATCTTTCCTCCATATAATATTAGTTTAGATGTAGACAATAACAATATTCATAGTAATAATATCAAAAAATACATCAACATCAGTAATTTAAATAATTGTTGTTAGCACCGCATCTTACTACCCGTTCGGGTTATACGCACTTAAGCTAATTTGTAATGGTAGGGTGATTGTGAGACGAAATGGAGGACCTACAGTTTAACGTGGGATCCGAACCACGGTGGAGGCCTGGAATTCCCCAACATTCACAAGTCATGATTAATACACGTCTTGTCAGAGGTGAAGGAAGGGTTTGGCAATCAGATAAATCTGTACCGGGACAAAGGATTGATCCCCAGACCCGCATCACAAAAGTCTTGACACCTTGCCCCTAGACAGCCAGGTCACCCTAATCTAAATAAATCAAATCAATACAATACAAGGTGTATACATCCAATCACTTTTGAATGAAACGTTGTATACGTGGGTAAAACGAGCAGAAACCTTAACTTTAGATATACTGAATGTGGGCAATAGCTAAATACGAGTGATTTATAATTCATTGTTCAGGATCTAACGCGCTACTCTCGCAGTAGACTAGACTGCCAATTACGGGAAGGTCAGGTTTGAATCTCATTGGAGGTACTGTCGGAGGTTTTTCCAAAATGGTTTTCCACTCTCCCTCCACGCAAAAGCAGGAAAAGTTTCGCTAAATAAAGCCTTTCTTATCTCTTAAATCATTATCTTATAATCCAAGCGGCTTTTATGACTGTACTAAAAAAAAAAAAGTAGGAAGAGAACGATCTTGTATACAGGCCTAATATCCTGGTTAATAGCTAAATTTATACCCGGTGTAATGAGTGTTAGATGAGCTCTTGAGTTTGAATATGTGGGCGTTTTTATTGGTAAAAACTTTTGAGGAGAGCTTGAGAGTGGTAAGAGGCTATTTGCGGTTGGGAACAAGGTGAGAGATTGATGTGGTAAGCCGCGACAGTAGGATATACTGTTGAAAGGCGTCAAGGCGTCTATACTGGCAGCTGTATGCGGCGTTACGGCCGTCTATTCGTGTGGGTTACATCCAGCGGTGGACTCGTTTGGATGGCGAGTTAAGGCGACTGGCCCTTTTCATTTGTCGTGGAAATGCAGAGCCACGGGAACAAACGGTTATCTTCAACAATTTTGATTGTTTTGCAATTTTCTTTTCGGTAACGGTTTGTTCAAGAATAGAACCATGTTAATTAAGTTATACTCTTTTACATACACACCTCCTCTATAATTTTAACAGTAATCAAATATCGATAGAATATACATTTTTCAATAGAAAACTGTCAGCATTGTAACAAAAAAAGAAAAAAGAAAATGTAACACCTAATAAACATTGATACATTATCTTAGAAATGGTGTTGAGAATATTAAAATACAAATTTCACTCATTCTCAAGAAAACTGATATTTACAAACGTATGGTTTTTCCGCAAGAGCTGTCCGGTAGCTAGCGCCGTGATCCATCTGTTCTTGTTGGCGCGGAAAGATACTTTGGTCGGTTGTGAAGCCACGCTACGCCTTTCTCCCTCCCACCCACAATCCCATAAAATAGGTTTTAGACCTGCACTCGAAAGGGCCAAGGGCTTTAAGGGAAAGGTGCTTGGAGTTTTAATAGAAAAATAAATAAAAATTTTCTATATTAAAATCTTAAATTTTAATTTTCTTAGCATACCTTTTACCCATTGTCACAAGACTAATCGTACGCACTTCCCGTAACAAAAGGCGTCAGACGTGTTGTTTTATTATGCCTAAATAAGGATTTTCACGCAGATAATATAGATGAGAAATAAAACTCAATAAACAGAAAAATAAGGTATGATTTGAAGTTAAATGTCGAAGAAGTAATTTCAACCAATATTATGACATAATTAAGATAAAATTTTACTAAAAATAATATATTTTATAAATATATGGTTTTTATTTTATTTAGCACCGCGTCTTACTACCTGCTCGGTTTATACGCTTTAAGTACTAATTACGCTAATGGATTAGGAATTGGGAATTAGAGGAAGTCAACCCGCAATTGCGTAGAGGGAGAGTGGAAAACCATTTAGGAAAAACCACCCCCAGTTCACCCGACCGAGATTCGAACCCCGATATCCCTGTCCTCAGCAGTCGAGCTTCAACACGACAAGCGCGTTAGCCAACTACGCCACCGAGGCGGGTACTAAAAAGTATAATTTATTTAAAAAAAACATAATGTATATTTAATTAATATAAATAGACTAGTTATCCGATTACGATGATAAAGGGATTTGAGTCACGGTTAGGTGTACTTAGCGTGAATTTTACCAAATAGTTTGCCCCTCGCCCTCTATGCAAATACGAGTACACTTACTCTTAATTTAACCATCCTCCTCCCTTACACATTAGCGTAATAATTAGTACATAATTATGTGTGAAACACAAACCTGTATTTTATTATTATTATTATTAGCACCACGTCTTACTACCCCTTCGGGTTATACGCACTCACGCTAATGTGTAATGGTAGGGTGATTGTGAGATGAAATGGAGGACCTACAGTTTAACGTGGAATCCGAATTCACAAGATGTCTTGTCAGAGGTGAAGGAAGGGTTTGGTAATCAGATAAATCTTTGCCGGGACCGAGGATTGAACCCCAGCCGCAAGCATAGAAGTCTGACACCTTACCCCTCGACTGCCAGGTCACCGATTAAATAATAATAATAATAACGTAAAGAACCAATTTCGGTGGTAGAGTTATTAAAGTCATCGCACTCACAAGATACTTGACTACCGAGTATAGGAGTATCGGGCTTCAAATCTCGATTGGTTTTACCTAGTGTGGTTTCTCTTAATTATTTTCCACTCTTTCTCCATATAAATGCGGCTGCTCTTTTTTTTAAATCAACCTTAATTTTCCCTGAAACATTAGCATAATAATTAGTAGTTATGCGTAAAATTCTAGCAAATAGTAAGACGCATTGACAAAAAAATATGACTGAGTAAAATTAAAGAGATGTCCATTCCGGAAAGACAATATAATGATGTAATATTTAGCACCACGTCTTACTACCCGTTCGGGTTATACGCTTTATGTACTAATTACTCTAATGGATTAGGAATTGGGAAGGTTAGAATTAAAGGAAGTGAACCTGCATTTGCGTGGAGGGAGAGTGGAAAACTATTTAGGAAAAACCAACCCCAGTTCACCCGACCGAGATTCGAATCTCGATCTCCCCGTCCTCAGCAGTCGAGCTCAACACGACGAGCGTATTAGCCAACTACGCCATCGAGGCGGGTGACAATATTATGAGTACTACAGAATTTACATTAGACATCAGTTTTATCTGAGGCTGTGTTTGTCCAGACTAAATAAATACTCCATTCTACTTTCTTCCCTCCTGTTCCTAATATCCACTCTCCTTTCTCTAATGATTTATTTACTTTTTATAAAGTTCAAGAGGGGTGAAACTGTATAACAATGTTAGGTAACGGTTTATATTGAACAACATTAATAACATGAGGATAAAAACCACGTAAGTCTTTTATCGCTCTTTCCCGAATCTTAAAACCGGTCCAAGATAGACGATATTTTATTTAATACCTGGTGACCTGGTGGTCTAGGGGTAAGGTGTCAGACTTCTATGGTGGCGTTCGGGGTTCAATCCTCGGTCCCGGCAAAGATTTATCTGATTACCAAACCCTTCCTTCACCTCTTACAAGACATCTTGTGAATGTGAGGAATGCCAGGCCTCCACTATGGTTCGGATCCCACGTTAAACTGTAGGTCCTCCATTTCATCTCACAATCACCCTACCATTACACATTAGCGTAAGTGAGTATAACCCGAACGGGTAGTAAGAAGCGGTGCTAATAATAATAATAATAATAATAATATTTATTACCACATATTATTATTCTTTCGGGATACATGCATATGTGATAATCACACTAATGTAATAGGGATATGGTTTAAGGTGGGATAGAAAGGAACGCGAGAAAAGGCCAGTGGTTTTAAAGTTTTTATATCAAAATATTTTTTTTTGTACAAAATAAATCCAGTACAAACAAGGAGTTCAATTTTCTTCACATGGTGACATCAACAGTTCCTAAATATCTGTCAAGCATAGCGACATTAGATGGCAAATATTTTAAATGAAGAGAAAAAGTTGTTATTAATTCCAGAACACTCTTGATATATCTTCAAGAAATGTTGAAGTCACCATGTGAAGAAATTCATATTGTATGTCTCTACAGGAGCAACTGGTAAACGCAGTGCTACCAATATCTCAAGAAAAAATTATCTCACTTTTGAAAATGGTTTGAAAAAAATAATTACTTTAATTCTTAACTGATTTTAACGTTATTTCCAAAGTGTTCCACACCCCCTCGGAAAGTGATTCACGTCCCCCCAGGGGAGTGCCACCCCCCTGGTTGGGAACCACTAATCTATAGCGTCAAATATATAAGTTTAACTTCTATTTATTTTATTTTTTCATAACCATGTTCTACTACCCATTCACTTTGTACCCAATATAAACTAATTATTACACTTTTTTTTTAAGAGTGAGAAGGTTTAAATTTTAGAAATAGTAGCCAAAATTGTGTGGAGGGTGAGGAGAAAACGATTTAGGAAAACAAACTCAGTTCACCCCACCCGGGATTCAAATATAAATCTCCCCGTCCTCGGCAGACCAGTCTGTTGCGAGAGTGACATATTAGACCATTCGGCCACCGAAGTGTGTTTTATCGCGTTATTGATTATTGTACAAGTCACGTGGACACGCGAAAAATGCATCAATCTTATCTGATATGGTTTTAACGCTGACAGGCAGTCGGTTAAAGTAAAAGTGCAACGAGCATGTTTATTTTATATACTTTCTTGCGTCTCCTTGGAGATAAAAATCATTGTGATCGTAAAAAAAAATCATATATGAAATTATAGTTGGATGTTGATATTTCAAAAAACCTTTAACCTGAAAAAAACTGTAATGCCATCTGTAAGTCTGTCTGTTACTTTGACAAGAGCGAAATCATTTTACTGATTTGGTCAAAGTTTGGCATCAAGGGTTTTCATATCTTTCCCCAGAGGATAGTTTGGATCCATCTATCAACGTCTATAATTAAAGTTAGTTTACTTATATTTGAAAAAATTAAAAAATAAATTTCTCAAAATTGTTTGAAATGATTTTAATTAAATTTCGTATCTAGTTTTTATTTATCATTACAAATAAAATAACGCATATAATTTATCCCATAAATTAGCGTAAATTTCAAATGTTTAACATATCTCTTCAACTCTATGATATACTAAATAACTTGTGATTGTAAAACTATAGGACCTCCAAAAATAAGCCAATTTTGATTAAAATAATAGTTTATAAATTAAATATTTTCCAAGTTATATCTTTAAATCAAACTTTGGGAAAAGGGTACCTAGTTGAAAGTGCACAAAACTAATATTTTCCTATAACAATGAATATTAATTTATCTCGCATATCGTATGAGCTAAGTAAATAATTTAGATAAAGGAGAGAGATTATGCGCAATGCACCGTAATATTTATTCTCCTAAATATTTTACTATTCTCTCCTTCCACAAAAAATGCGTTTACCTTTCCTCTAAATTTTAACTACGTCACCTCTATCACATTAATTTAATCACTCGTGGATATCGCTGATGAGAAACGGCGTCCCAAACATGTGCTTAAGAAAATTCTATAATATTTAAATAATATAAGATACTGTAAGGAAGAAACTTTTTGAAAAAATGAATGCATTTTTTTCAGTCAAAATTCATAGATTTTGATAATACCAACCAAAAGTGACGTCCTAAGACCGCATGACTCGAAGCATGAATACATTAAAGTACATCTATTAGAATTACAGCTTCCACAGAAGGCTCCCTAATAAATATTGTTGGTTTATATGACTAATAGGTTTATTGAAAGATGATTAAAGCATTCGTCCTGAAGGGAGAGAGAAGACAATAAACAAAGTGAAGCCAGTCGTTTATTGGTCTATAAGTATTGGCCACACGAGCCTCAGTTTGACCCCGGGATACTATCAAACATGGGCAGCTGACGGTGTTCCCATCATCAATCTAACAACCCTCTCCTCCCATCCCCCATGATTCCATCGGTGATGATAGCTCTTACTAAGTAGCATCGCGCTCCAACACACTTTACATATATGCTCCTGGGGTTTTATTATCACCTTATAAGAATGAAAACAGCCTTCAAGCACGTAAATATACTTTCCAGTACACTACATTCGTAGATGAGGGGGTACCGTCGGGCCATTTGTGTTTATCACGATGCCCGAATGAATGTCCTGATGTTACAGAAGGGGGAAAACGAGAGCAAATCAAATCATGCACCATTATTTTAACTGTTCTTTAAAGCGACTGGCTGTCAACTCTCGCGAAGTATACGTGAGATTAAAATTTTAAAAAAAACTAAGGTGGGATGGAAGAGGACGCGATAAAAGGTCAGTTGTTTTTAAGTTTAAGTTCAAAACATTTTTTTCAGCCAAAATAGATAAAATATTGCTCCAATACAAAAAAAAAGTTTAATTTATTTCATGTGGTGATATAAAAAATTTGTTGAATATCTCTCATGAGCATAGTGGCATAAGATGATTAACTTTTTAAATGAAGAGAAAAAGTTGTCATTATATTAGACGACATTCTTGACAGATATTTAACAACTGTTGATATCACCATGTGAAGAAAATTAAACTCTTTGTTTGTACTGGAATAATATTTTATTTATTGTGGAAAAAAAACTCTACTATAATAATTCTAAACACGCTGGCCTGTTCTAACGTACCCTTCCATAAAACCTTAGTAACACAAAATAAGAAAATAGTGTACAGGCTACAGGTTGTTATAGAGATGTGAATATGTACTTATATATTCTACAAATTGGGAGAAAACTTGCCATGGACCAATGGTGATTCAGCACTTATCTTTGTGTGTAACCTGAACAGGTATTAAGGCACGGTGGGGAAAAAAAACCTCTCTTATTCGAGCAGGACTTTGAGACATGTGTGTGGGACCCTCCCGGGTATATCACTCAATTCCTTATTCCCTTGGTGAGAGCCTCTCATGGACCACTGGCGATTTACTTCTCTCTTATTCGAGCAGGGCTTTGGGAAGTCTGAGAGATCCCATTGGATCTATCAAAAAAGTTACTTGGCCCCAAGGTAAAAAGATTGGCGTAGCTTTACATCTCGTTGTAGAAACACGTGTGTTTAAGTGAATGTACCACAATCATTTATAGACCAATCGAAGCAAAGTCTTTCTTTAACTGGACCGTTAAGCATTTCATCTGATTGTCCCATGATAACTTACAAATGTGTGGATCGGTTTTGGTTAATTTTGTCGGGTTAACTCTTTGAACCTAATCCCAAAGACGTATGTATGATTATTTCCTTACATTTTGATATCTATAGAGATACTGACGTCTTAAATTATGTGAACGATGGTGGTTCTTAAGTGTAATAATTATCTGTTGATTAAAGTATTGATTTGCTTGCTGTCTAACTTAATCACCAAGGAGAAATAATAAGAGATACTTCAACTTAAAATTCAAAGAGAAATCTTAAGATTTTAGTAACAATAATATAATGGTATAAATCTTAACAATTTGTGTTTTGCATTTTTACTTTATCATGTAAAAAGAAAGTATTAATAACCAAGAACATTTTTACATCAATATTTTAATTATTACTATTATTATTATTAGCACCGCGTCTTACTACCCGTTCGGGTTATACGCACTTACTCTAATGTGTAATGGTAGGGTGATGTTGAGATGAAATGGAGGACCTACAGTTTAACGTGGAATCCGAACCACGGTGGAGGCCTGGCATTCCCCACATTCACAAGATGTCTTGTCAGAGGTGAAGGAAGGGTTTGGTAATCAGATACATCTTTGCCGCGACCGAGGATTGAACCCCGGCCACCAGCACAGAAGTTTGACACCTTACCCCTAGACTTCCAGGTCACCGACAATATTTTAATTAATTCTTATACGTTTTATGCGACCCCGAACTCAAATACATAGTACGATTCACACCATGAACTTTTTATTTTATCATAAAATAGAGACTTTACTAAAATTGTGTATGATTTGTTAAACGATGTAATATATATATATTGTTACAGAAACACATCACCGAGGAGCATAAATGACAAAGTGTACACTGTTACAGATATAAGGAGAAAATAGGAAAATTTCAATCACCAATGATCATAGCAATCAAACTCTATTTTAAAAGAGCTTAGTAAAAATAACTTAATGTACTGTACCTACAACTTTACAATAATGAGGTACTTTGTATTTCCGATAGTATGGGTTTAGAGGGGATATGATCAAAAATGGAAATTTTGCTATTATAAAGTATCCTCTAAGGTTCTTTCCATGAGAAACAATGCCAAGATACATATTAAATCAAAATCGCTAGAGCCAGTTTTGATATATTTTGTTCTTTATCGTTTTGCCCTTTAATACACAATACTAAGTTTTAAGGTTGGATGTATGATTTCAAAAAATACCTTTGGGGAACTTTATAAAAATCTTAGATACCAACATTTGGTCTACTCAGTCAAATGGTTCTGACTCTAATCCCTGTAAGATATGGATGGACGTAATTTTAAAAAAAAAAAACTTTCGATTTCAGTGAGTGATGAAACTTCAACATCATAAAAAAATTTCGGTAGATTTTTCGACGATCATATTTATTTATCTCTTTGAGGAGCCACGAGAAGATAAAAATGTAAATAAGCCCTAATTTAAAATCCCTACCAGAATAAGAAGAAGCATTTAAAGTACACTTTCACTAAAACAAAAGCTCTAAAGATATTTTTATCATTACCAGGAATCTTATAAAACGGAATCCTTTTCAAATGTATTTGGATCTAAATAGTCTGTGTTCAACTTGAGAGATCTCATTATCTATACTCACAAACTTCTTTGATAGTAAAATCTAATGATCATTACGTTAAAAGATTTGTTTTTGCCGTAGGCTTTGACTAACTTCTCGTATCTAAAAAGTCACACAAAGTACTAAAACTTATTTTACAGAAAATTTGTTTTTAGCTCGATTACCAAACAGAAGAGTTGGAAATAAGATATTAAATTCTTTCTTTCTTTCTTTTTTAATAAGAGGGCTTATTTAATACATAATTTTCGTTCGATCGGAATAAAGAGGATAATATATTTTGGTTACTTTGCGTTTTATTACAAAGGGTGTAATTCTTTTGATTGTAAGAAAATCTATATATTCTATATTTATTCTTTAAGATATCGATTTACTTGAAAGGAGATGTAAATGCACTGAAATGTCTATCATTGGAATGAAAGCTCTGAAAAATTGAATCAACAAATAACAATTCTCTATTATCTTAAAATATTTTAATTTTAATAAAGTAATGAATTTAAAAAATGTTATCTATGTCTCTTATCATTTACTTTAATTTTAGTTAGTGACTAAGAGCCAGTTTCATAATCAAATTTGGTACGCCTCAAGTGCGGTGCTACACTAAGTTCATGACGACACCTACCTAAACCAGAATGGAATGGGCCAGTTTCCTATGCGAGAACGGCCCATTCCACTCTGGTTTAGGTAGGTGTCGTCTTGTATTTAGTGTAGGACCGCACTTGAGGCGTACTAAATTTTACTCTGAAACTGGCCCCAAGCTTCATTGTAACACCTCTTGATATAATTGGTTTTGAACCTTACATTTTAAAATGTAAGGTGTATAACGTTTTAGGGACAGTTCGATACTCTTCACATTAATTTTGGCCTGAACTATTAATTTAAAAAAATTAAATTGTTCTATATTTATGCCTGTTTACAATATATTTCAGTGCAATCAATTTATTATCTCAGTTCAATGGTAGGCTACTCGCCTATATAAAGTGATCAATATAATATTATTTATAACCAATATCAAAAGAATGGAAACGCAATCGATCACAGAAAATATAATACTCTGAATCTAGAGATCTAATTTTAATTATAATTATAAGCAATGAGATTGGATTTCCGACTTATTGATTATGGTACAATCTTATGTACCTATTTGATTTAATAGTATAAATATCAATCATTTATTGTTTTAAATTTTGTTACAAAACGTGAAAAGTAGTCTTACTAAAATACAAACTCAAAATACAGTCTATAATCTAAATATGTGTTAAAACGAACATTTATTTTTAATATTAAGCTATAGCTTCTCTATACACAATATTTGTACTCTGTTATTGTTGCTACAGCAGCCTCATGGCTTCTTTAGTGCTGATTGACAGCTCACAGCTGACTTCTGACAGTAAACATTTAATTATATACCTAAATTTTGACGGTCAGAAGTGACAACTTCTAAATACATGTTTTTGCAGATCATAATTTGGTCTGGTAATTTTTCAAAGCTTTTTGCTGTCGGCTGTGAGCTGTCAGTCAGCACCAAAGAAGCCATGGGGCTACTGAAGCTACGATATAAAAGGATAGAAGAGAAGCATGGACTAGAATAGTTTGTTGTTAAAGAGTTAAAACAATTGAACGTTGCAACGAAATGTAAGAGTTTAGATTATAGAAAAGGGATTATTCGAATTCTATGTTTTTGCCTTAATTCTATCCACTATTTTGAATCATAAATATTAAATTTTCAATTTTAGGAATTTTATATAGAATATTATGTTAAGAATATTTATAAATAAATTTCAATTTTTAGTGAAACTAGGTTGTATTAAATTAACATGAAAGACATAAATCGAGAATTAATTAAATTTATTATGACTTTTGGCCACATTGCGTGCTAGTCGTGTCAAAATAAATAAACACTCTAGAATAAATTAAAACTAAATAAAAATATAAGCTGACAGAATTAAAATTCTTACAATAAGGAGTACAACAAATGGAGTCCTATCTCGATCACATGAGTACATTTCGAGTTTACTGAAAACATTATTATTATTATTATTATTAGCACCGCGTCTTACTACCCGTTCGGGTTATACGCACTTACGCTAATGTGTAATGGTAAGATGAATCTGTGCCGGGACCGAGGATTGAACCCCGGCCGCCAGCATAGAAGTCTGACACCTTACCCCTAGACCACCAGGTCACCTACTGGAAACAGACAAACAGAATAAATCGAAGGTAGAGACACATTTATAGATATATTATACGTATAGCAAGATATATAGAGAGAATATAATATATATTATACATATTATAATCTCTCTTTATATATATAATCTTATAAATAGCATATGTAGATTTAAATGGTATAATTACTATGTTGTTATTATTGAAAAAATAATTACTTATAATATAAATTTAATAGTCGGTTGACTCGGTTTCTCAAATACGTAATGACTTTGACAACTTTACTGTTTGGTTTTTTATTTCAATCACATCTTCTAAAGTTCCTTATATTAATTATTTATTTACAATCAAAATATACGAGTATATAATATACATTTATAATCTACTTACCTTTATTTCACTATTTTCAATTTTCTTTCTATATTTTGATTCATAAACTGCCAATCCGCCATGCATTATTTTTTTAGGTAATTTTAACGCTGTCTGCTTTAGAGAGTGTTTTATTTCGGAACTGTTATTATTTAAATTAATTTTATGTTCTTGGACGCTTAAAGCATCTGGTTCTCATTCGAAGAACTAATTTCCCCTAGCGGAAGAGATTATTATTCTCGTTTGGAATTTTTGTGCGAAATTTAAATTAATTTTCAATTTGATTTATGTTTATTTGTCAAATTATTATATTAAGTTAGTTTTATAATAATACTTTGACTCTCTAAGGAGTTAAGATTCATTTGATATAAATATAGGCAGCTAAATTTCTTCTAGGCCGGAAATTATTTTTAAAAAAAGAACATGTTTGTGGATTGTTAATGTTTTTGTTTTGTGAACTCAAAGAAATTTGTAAAAAAATATAAGTAAGGGCCCAATTTGGACCGTGCTTTAATATTGAATTTTATACATAGTGAATTATCACTTTCGGCGATAAAAAAAATAGTCAAAAGTAGGAGCTGGCCTTCAAGGAAGGATAAAAGTAAATTTTAATGAAGATATTATAAAATATAAGCCACTAAAAAGAAAAAAATTGAATTGCTACCAAAAATCATCATTCTACATTATTGTGTGAGACCAAATTCATAATCTCTCATCATCCTGTTGCTAGGGGTTTAAATTACCTTTTTGAGAACTCATAATTTTTAACATGATATACAAAAATGTCAAACCTTGATATAATAACTTATATTTTTGAGTAAGATAATATTGTTTCCTTTGAAAAATATTTTATGTACTAAGTAAAACGATCAATACGTGAAAACTACGCACATATAGAACATATATTCAGCTAGAATTAATATCCGTTTAATATAAGCTATCTAACCCGTTAACTAATGTTGTATCGTTAATGATCCTTAATTAATATATTTCATAGTACACGGAGAAAATGTAATCTATTAAAATACACACTAGTATTTGTTTAGCTAAATAATTATTTTAACGTGAGACCAACCGAATAATTCTGATTGCAGGTATAACCCTCAGAACATTTTTTCCCCCTATAAAATTTGATTGTTTGTCGAGCGTGTCTGTCTGCAGTGAGATCTGTCACCACGCGTACCCCCCAAAACCACGGGATTAATGTGTTTTAATTGAAAGATTGAATCGATTATAAATTACTGAAATTGAATGGTTTAATTTTTTCTAGCAATTTACATTTTAAATCATTTAAGGAATAAAGAGTTATTTTACAGTTAAACGCGTTACTATAATGGCCTTAAATTTATTAATACGTCCAATTATATTACTTTCTCATAGGTATAAAGCAGCGGTTCCCAACATGTTTTCACTTGGTAGCCCATTTTCATAATTTGTGTCCTTAATATTAGCAAAATGTTTAATTACAACAGTAGCAGTTATTTCTAATTTATTTGTTGCAAATTAAAATAAATGGCCTAAAGATGGGATTAAAAATAATGTAATAAGAAGGTGAAATATATTTTTATATTATTATTATTATTATGATTATTATTATCATCATTATTAGCACCGCGTCTTATTACCCGTTCGGGGTTATACGCACTTACGCTAATGTGTAATGGCAGGGTGATTGGGAGATGAAATGAAGGACCTACAGTTTAACGTGGAATCCGAACCACGGGCATGGCATTCCCCACATTCACAAGATGTTATTTTTATATTCAAAACGCAAATATAATAAAAGCTAACACATTTAATATATTTGTTAATTTATTATAATTATAACTATTTTATGTTTGAAATTGAAATCATTTTCTCAAGGTCAAATATATAAGAAAACCCGAACGACCCCTTGCCATATCGTTGAGTTAGCTTCATTAATCTTGGTTGATCTTTTGTTTTACAGTGCAGGCAAATATAGACTAGTTCTTTCTGCCACTATTTGAATTTTTTTAGCATACCCCCAAACTTCCTGACACGTACCCCATTTTGAAAACCACTGGTATAAAGTATTGAAACTATTTTGAATTTTTTTATCTGTTATAATAGGTTTTCACTTTTTATGTACCCCCAAATCAAATAATCAATTTCTATAATTATGTTTGTGTATCTGGAGACACAGTAAAATTGTTTAATAATCTCGTTAATACTATATTTAATTATAATATGGCTATATCTTGAGGATATTTCGGGTTTATAATGTTCTAAATCTAGGCATAGTTTGCTGATGAATTAATTTCGAAAATTTGAAATATTTTGTAAACGCTCCAAAGATTTAGTACAAAATGGATTTCTTGTTTAAATGAAACTATATTAGAGGGTCGTTTAGTAAAGACTTTACTTTATATCCATAGCTGTTTCCAGCCTATGGCCGGGGTCAATTTTTTATTAAATACATATATTTTTCCACTTCGTCTTGCAAGGCCGGTCTTAGCTTCATATGCCTTATAAACCAACGTAAGACTATAGCAGGCACAATATCCTGTCTCCAGTCGTTAATTTATCACTGTGAAAGGGTAAACCACATTTGACCAATGATAAATTTCTCGGCCATACCGGGAACTGAACCTGGAACACTTGTTTCAGTATACATAGGCGCAACCGACTGAACTAAGTTTTTGGATGCTTAATTATGACAATTTAAAAAAAAATCCAAACTTTAATAGACAATAAACGAATACATTTACGATTTTGTAATATAATTTATTTTCTTTGGCTTTCACTTTAGATGGATAGCATTAATGCTGATAATATAACTATATATATATATATATATATAGAGAGAGAGAGAGAGAGAGAGAGAGAGAACAGTAGTATAGAAAACGGGATTGCAAATTTTTGTCCTCTTTGAAATGATGGTACCTTCTGGTAATACAACTAATAGGAAAAAATATTTTAGAAGGTCTAGATAAAATACCTGGATGCTGTAGAATATCTTAATTAGTAAACCAGTGCATAACACAAAAAGGTAGTACGACGCATTGCTAAAAAGAAAAATGCTTTCTCATATTTATATGTCAAATTGTGTCAGTTATCTACATTTGTCACTTTAATTCAGAGTAAAAGGGGTTCTGTCTTTCGACCAGGACCTTTTCCTTGTCCAAATTGAATCTACCATCATTTTCTCTTTTTAATATTCTGAAACTTCATCTTATTTCTTTGTTTAAGTTCATCCATCAGTTGCATTCGTAATCTTCCTTGTTTCCTTCTCCCTTCAGCCCTTTCTTACATGACTAACCTCAATTAAACATTTATCTGTCTCGGTGGTCACGTGGTCTAACGCGCTACTCTCGCAGTAGACTAGCCCACCGATGACGGGGAGATCAAGATTCGAATCTCAGTGGGATTTATTGAGGATGGCTTTTTCCAAAATATTTTTCCAATCTCCTTCCACTGAAATTTGGGTACACTTCCTTAAATATAACCTTCCTAATAACAAAAACTATTAGGGTAATTATTACATAAGCATATAAACTGAATGGGTAGTAAGACGTAATGCTAAAAAATACAAATAAAAAATACAATTTCTTCTCATAATCTGATCTCATCCAGTTTGACATTCTTAGTAAAGTCACCTGCAGATTTCTCTTTTTTAATAAATTCTTCTTAAAATATCTTCTTAAGTGAGCTGATAGGTTCACTTTATCCACTTTATTCTACTCCAGAACCACATTTAAAAGTTTACCAAATACTTATTGTCATTTTTGTCAGGGTCCATATTTCGACTCCACACACATCGATGTTTCATATTATTTAACACTTCAGCAATGTCTTAGCTATCTCGTTATTTTTATTACGTATACATAAAAAATAACACTAAAATTATAATTTAAATGTACTATCAAAACTAACCATAAAAAATTAGTGTGCAACTTCTGAGAGACATTCCTTATAAAAATTAGACCGTAGCTATTTTATCTCTAATGGTCAGGTCAGACATGTAAGGCATTCACGAGATAAGTTTACCTGAATGACAGCTAGAAATTTTACTAGAAGTAATCCTTAATATATCACTACGCCAACAGCTGACATCTATCACTTCGGATGACTGTAATGAAAACAGATGGTAATATATTAATGTGATAGTTAACCACAATGATTTAGGCCAATATTATTTATATATTTATCTTAGGTCGGACACAAAGTTTATTTATCGTTTCATTCCACTTTTAAAAAAAGTACTAACACCACTTTCACAAAAACTTCTAACGAACATAGCCTCAAAATGGCGATTGACGAGTTTAAACCATATGATTGAACATAACGGTAAAAATGTTATTTTACAATGATGCAGACACGCAGTTGATGAAAATATTTTATTCAGTTAAATATTTCAAAAAACGATAAAATAATCATAAAATCATGTATTGCGTATAAAAAAATGACAAGAATTATCTCTTTTCGAAGTAAATGCGATGCCTGTATTAAAAGGTATTGATATGTGCACTATATTAAACATAATCAGTAACGTTCCAAAACAAAAAATAAGTACTTTTAATTATGTTTAAAATACTGTTTCGAGTTGGACAAAAAGAAATTATTTAAAAAAATTAAATAGTATGAAATAACTTAAATTTACGTTATTTTAAATCTAATATATAACAGGTAATTAAAGATCATTACATTTATAACAAAACTGTGATCTTTTGCAAGTGGTGGCAACCCAAAACCTAAACATATGATTTTCGAACTGTCATCCAGGTAAAAACCTATCGTGAATGGAATATATTATATCTAGCAGGAATGTTAATGACGTCATGAAGGTTTCTTCTGTTATTTACACAACGTTCGTCCTGAAACTGAGCAAGCTTAGCTTGACGGGTCCCACTAGAGTGCAAATCAACAGAGGGGGTCGTAATGTAACTGATCAAAGTAAGACTGCTACATTTCATGATAAACAGAGTGTACACATTATAACGTCATCAAAGGAAAAAGTGTTGCGGATTGCATAACAAGCTGGGCCTGTTTGATGTATATGTTGTTAACTAAACAGAGGGAACCTCAGCATTATATTTCCCACGCAATCAATGACGAATTAATCACATAGTTTATAGAAATACATCCGTAGCTGAGCTGAAACCAAACCAGTGTGAACAATATTTGGCGGCCAATATATAGAATAAACACAGGGGTACTTTGTAGATAGTTTGAATTCCGAGCGTCAACAAACAGTTGGGACAGTTGTTGGAGAGTGAGGTGGGGAATGAAAGGGGGGTTATGGTGGTAACAGTTGAAGCGAACCGTAATTACAGCCGTGTCGGTCAATATTGTTCGACAACCACTGAGGGGTAAATGGACAAAGGGTGGGGTGGGAGCCATAGTATATATTGTCCTTGGTCCAATAGCCTTACGTTTTTCTATGAACGATTAGCACCAGCGCTTCAAGGAAAATTAGTTAAACACCAAAAAAATAAACCAGTGGGTGCGGTAATTATAGCCTACATACTATTATTATTATTATTATTAGTATTATTAGCACCGCATCTTACTACCCGTTCGGGTTATACGCATTTACGCTAATGTGAAAATGGTAGGGTGATTGTGAGATGAAATGAAGGACCTACAGTTTAACGTGGAATCCGAACCACGGTGGAGGCACTGGCATTCCCCATATTCACAAGATGTCTTGTCGGTGAAGGAAGGGTTTGGTAATCAGATAAATCTGTGCCGGGACCGAGGATTGAACCCCGGCCATCAGCATAGAAGTCTGACACCTAACCCCTAGACCGCCAGGTCACCTGCCGACATACTACATACTATTGAATAGACTTAAGGTCATTCAACCATCTACATTGTATAGCATAATTTATAGAAAGTGAATATTTATAAGCTATAAATATCAATTCATTTATTTCAAATCATAAGAGTTACCGAGCTATAAGGGGTAAACATTTTTATACTATGCTGTTTGTGTTTCACTGTTAAGTTAAATTAGTTAATGTATAGGGATAAAATTTAATATAAGTCAATAAAATATTTATAATAGTATGATTATTAATTATCTTAATATATTATTGATATTTGATTAAATTTTGGTGTTTTAATAATATTAGGTTTATTAATATTTATTTCTCTACACTAGATATATATCTCTAATTTTACGAGCTTTCATTCTCATGTATTAATTACTTTACATTAATAATGGTACATGAACAACATAAAATAGTAAGTTTGTTCCTTTATAACGCGTGAACTGTAATGATTTGAAAGGATTGAATCATTGTTTATAGCTTAAAGTTATACATTTGTTAAACTTGTAAATTTAAATTTTGACTACCAAACGGCCCTAAGTCTCTACTGTTAGTTTATATTTAAATAAATAATCCCATATCTCACCATTAGAAAGATCTGAAGGCAGTAAGGAATAAGGAGCTGCAAAATATTTTAATAATCTTTTTTCTTTTGGTCACCTGTTGTTAAGGATGGTCTGATAAACTTTTTCTACGGTTGGGAGACACTAGTTACCCTATATCCAGATTTACTAGATTTTGAAAATCTTCAAGTGAAAAAATGGTGCACCTTTCCGCTTAAGATTTCCCCCAAGATACACCTTATTTAATTGCTTAGTTTCTGTATTCTCTAAACAATTATCAAGTTTGAGGCAAGGGCATCATCACAAAGTCATCATTAGCTCTTTCGTTGACAAATTCTAGGGCTCTATTTTAAAATTTATCAGAATAAAATGTATAAAAGTTACTATGTATATTAGCGATTACATTTTATTTATTCTCTAAAAATGACGCTGTGGAAATTTCTCTGAAATCCTTTTTTTTCCAATTCCCTTTATTTTCAAAACCATTAAAATATAAAATATCTATGGACTGTACAAAAGTATTAGAGTGCTTTACAAAGAAATTCATTCGGGAATGTCTTACATTAAAATAAATAAATATAATAATTAAAATCATTTAAAGGGAGTAAAATTTTAAAAATAAAATATTTAAGGTTATTCAAACATTAGTATCGGTATATATATAGTGTAGTACTCGTATTTTGTTGAAATAAATTGTAATAGTAATATTAAATTATTTGAATTAATTTTAAAGCCTATATTACCCACCGAACTAAGATAATCTTAAGGTGGGTGTGTAAGTAACCTGAAAGCAAAACTGTGTATTAATTGAAGTTTTTAAGGCGAAATATTTTTGGCCAAAATAAATGAAATATTTATCTAGTAGAAAAAAATTGTTTTTTCTACATAGTAATTTCAACCACAGGACACTTTAGCTCAGTTGGTAGAGTGTCTGTCTATTGAGATATGGGTTCCGGGCTCAATTCCCTGCATAGCCGCAAAATGTATCATTCGATAAATATGGGTTTACCCTTTCAAAGTGATAAATTAACGGCAGCGGACTGAATGGTGTGCGTGGCTTATTCTTAAGATAGATCATAGGGCATATGAAGCTAGAACAGGCCTAACCAGCTGTTAGTGGAAAATATATGACTTGAATAATAACCTGATTCAGGCCACACGCTGGAAACAATAGTGAATGTAAATGTACTTGTCACTTAAGGCCCTTAGCTCTGTCGAGTGCAAGTCTAAAGCGTATTTTGTGGGATGGTGGGCGGGAGGGTGAAAGGCATGGCGTGGCTTCACAACCGACCAAAGTATCCTTCCATGTCAACAAGAACAGACGGATCCCGGGGAAACGTAGATGGCGCCAGCTACCGGACAGGTCTTGCGGAGAAATGATACATTTGGAAATATCAGTTTTCTCGAGAACGTGTGAAATATATATGTTAATATTTTCAACACCCCTTCTAAGATAATACATCGATGTTTATTAAGTGTTACATTTTCTTATTTTTTGTTATGAAGCCGGCAGATTTTTATTGAAATATGTATATTTTATTGATATTTGATCACTGTTAAAATTATATAGGAAGTGTTTATATCAAAAGTATAACCTAATCAACTTTCTTCTATTCTTGAACAAACAGTTTCCTAAAAGAAAATTGCAAAACAATAAAAATTCTTGAAGATAACCTTTTGTTCCCAATGGCTCTGCTGCATGTCCACGCAAACGAAAAGGGCCAATCGCCTTAAATAGGTTTCTCATCTAATTCTGCTATGCTCATACCATATATTGTCACCATGGGAAGAAATTTAAATTATATATTTCTACTAAAATAATATTTAATTTATTTTGGCCTGAAAAAGTTTTGATACAAAATTTTCAAAATATCTTATCTTTTCTAGCATCCCCCTCATTCTTAACTCAAGGTGGTAATACGGTTCAACACAAACATCTCATCATGGTGCGGGTATATAGATTTTACTTTTAAAATAACAATGAAATAGAGCGTAATGAAACCATTTTGCCATATTAAAATAAATTTAGATTAACTATTTTAAAATAAGAAACTATTAACTGAAATAATGTCTACTGTTTTATATATAATTTAGAAAAAAATATTAATTTTCTGTTTCGTGTACAATCTTGTATCTAATATTTCTGTTAATTAATTGTGAGATACCTCTTACGTTTGTATTTAAAAATAATATCAGAAATGCAATCTATTCTTTAATTATTATTTATTATATATATATTTTGAATCTCATTTAACATGTTTTTTAATTAGCCATAAGAATGATTAAAGAAAATATTTATTTATCAGCTTTATGTATAGCAATAAATTTCTCCACATTAGGCAGTAATACAATAAAAGATATTAATAAAAATAAGATATATTATTTCAATTTAACATTTCTTATACTTCTAAAATATTATTATAAAAATCTTTTTCAAAACAAACTGTTTAAAAAATATTAATTAAAATGGATATTCAATATACAACATTTCCAGGGAAGTAAACAATGCCTACTTAACTAAGGGTCCGGGATTAACTACATCGTTTAAAAAGAAACAAAATATAATATATTTATGTATTTATTTTACCTGTTTAAGTTATATGTTTATTACCTAATTACGCTAATGAGCAAGGGATAAGGAAGGTTGAATTTAGAGGAAGTGTATCCGCACTTGCATGAAGAGAGAGAGAGTGATTTTATTTTCAGAAAAACCACCGTTAGTACACTCTACTTAAACTCGAACCCTTATCTTTCTATTATCGACCGTCCAGTATATTGCAAGATTAACACCTTATACTATGGGGCCACTGGATCAGGTTTATGTGTTATGATTTGTTACTGTTCGGCTGGGAAATATACATATTTACAAATAATGGGGGCTATGATAAGAAAATAATAATTTGGAATAAGTGTTACCGCATCTGCATGGAGTGAAAGATAAAAATATAAAAGCACCAATCCAGGCTTTCAACCCTGGCCTTGTGGTTGAATGAGACCGAATGCAAATGTGAGACTTTCTTACTTTCTACTTTTGAATTGTTCGGTTAGAGCTTCAATCGAACACATTCGTGGAGGTGTATCCTTTTTGTTAATCACCGCATCTTACTACCCGTTCGGGTTACACACATATGTAATAATTACGCTATAGGTTTTGGGGATTAAAAAGGCTATATTTATAGGAGGTGTACCTGCATTTGCGTGTATGGAGAGTGGAAAAATATTTTTGAACAAATAACAACCCAGTACACCTAATCAAGAGTTAAACCTCGACATGCTTGTTATCGACCATTTAGTCTACTGAAAAAGTAGCGCCTTTGACCAAGCGGCCATAGACGCGGGTGAGAGACTAAGATTATACTGCTACAAATCGCAGTTTCCTTTTTCATTTAATGCTAGCTGTATTTTTTTTAAGAATAAAAATAATACTGGTATGAAAGGAAGACAGAGGAAGGGCTAAAAAAAAATGGAGGGCACATTTAAAACTTTTACTTTCCAATTCAGTTGTTTTAGTGGTTTGGTTATGATAGGGAAAGGGGGAAGATCAGTGGAATAATAATAAAAAAAACACAACACTGAAGTTTTTTTGTGTTTTTTTTACGAGCTATGCGTTCTCGATGAACTAGTAGAGAGAGAGAGAAACAGATAGAAAGGAAAAGAGTACAAACTGTTGGATGAATATGCTGTATGATTTAACCCCCATGATTAAACAATGAACCAAACAGGGGCTCTTCCAACCCCCTCCCCTTCCCTGCCATATTTTACCCTCTTGTTAAGCCAATATACCGGTTGTCATAGCAACGAATGAGATGTTTAAACAATGTATGACCAGCAAATCAATAGAATTATTACTCTTAGACCATTAAGTACATCTACAACCAAAAAGAACATAATGAAAAATTATCTTTCAATATGTATACGCCCACCACAGTCCAATTTTCATAGGAAGTACCTTATTTAACATCTATAAAAGATATTATGTCTATTTTCACGTATTCATATATCAAATTCTGTCATCTACAGCTGCCGCTTTTTATAGATACATCAACCTATAGGATAGTAAACTAATTATAAACTAACTTTTAAGTTTGTCTTTGACGGCCTAATGATGTCAATATTAACCAGCCTAATAAAACCAAAACTTTAATTTGTTGATTCATGAAATCATGGTGTATACTATCCAGAAAAATCAGGGAAAAGTGAAATTAGCCGGGAATTTGAAGTATTCGGGGAAAAAACGGGAATAATTCGGGAGTTTGGGAATTTACAACAAAAATGCCGGGAAAATGTTGTTTCAATCAAATTATGAAATATAATAATCATTAAATTAGAATGATTCTAGCTTTATTTGAAGCTGTGTAAAGTATTTTATAATTTTATGATTCCTAGTAGACTGTGTTGATAGAAATAAAAATATATCTATTTAAATATTAAAACTTATTATGAGTTGATTAATTTAAAAAAAAGGGGTTGGTAGTAGGGGGTGATTTATGTTGAATCGAGAATTTTAAGAAACAATCAGGGAAAAAGTAGGGAATTTCATTGGTTAAATTTAGAAAACACCATGATGAAAGGCTAGGTTAGGTCAGGTTGACTTGTAATAAAAGTATATTTCTGTCAGCTAGTTTTATTAAGTAAGGGTGGCTAAATAGTAAATATATCATTTGATTTTAATAAATAAATTACAAAATGGCTTTATATACTATGTTGTTGTTTTTTAAATATTGTAGGTTTTTTTTTCGGTTTTAGTGTGCCCTGATTTGATTCATCAATGGCTTTAAGTCTCACATCTGTTGAGCTTCACACCCTGGAAAAAAAACACGTACAAATGGCTGTTGCTGAACAATTACATGGGCAGATAAATACCGACCCTACCCACGATTTGAACGAACGACTAATTAAAAGACATTGAAAACGCTAGTTTAACTAGGAACTGAGGTGACCTGGTGGTCTAGGGGCAAGGTGTCAGACTTCTGTGCTGGCGGCCGGGGTTTAATCCTCGGTCACGGCAAAGATTTATCTGATTACCAAACCCTTCCTTCACCTCTGACAAGACATCTTGTGAATGTGTGGAGTGCCAGCCCTCGACCGTGGTTTGGATTCCACGTTAAACTGTAGGCCCTCCATTTTATCTCACAATCACCCTACCATTACACATTAGCGTATATGCGTATAACCCGAACGGGTAGTAAGACGTGGTGCTAATAATAATAATAATAATAATAATAATAATAATAATAATAATAATAATAATAGTAATAATAATAACTAGGGACTGCATTCGTTTTAAAGTAAAAAGGATATAAGGATCTACAAGGGCCAAATAGATTGTTGGTACTAAACACCTATTCCCTTGAGAAAAACCCGTTATGATTGTTGCATATACAAAATATGTATCCAATTTGGTCACTTTTAGGTGGGTTCCATTGCATAGCCTCTGTTTAGTTCTATGCATACACAAACCAATAATCAAACATTAGGCTTATTCATAAAGTTATGTTATTTGTTACTCTGCAGTATTAGCTTTATGTTTTTTTTTTATTTAGCATCGAGTCTTACTACCCGTTCGGGTACTAATTACTCTAATGGATTAGGAATTGGGAAGGTTGAATTAGAGGAAGTGAACCCGCATTTGCGTGGAGGGAGAGTGGAAAACCATTTAGGAAAAACCGCCCTCAGTTCACCCGACCGAGATTCGAACCTCGATCTCCCCGTCCTCAGCAGTCGAGCTCAACACGACTAGCGCGTTTGCCAAATACGCCACCGAGGCGTGTAGCTCTATGTTAATAAGAGCAGTAATCGGTTTGTGTGAATACATATATGGGCTACTTAAATGTTAATTCAAATTAAATAAATACATACAACGCTCGCTACCTGGAAAATGTTCATTGACAAAAAAGAAACACTATTTGCTAACTAATATGAATACAAATCAAACAAACCATAAACACGGTTAAGGTAGGCTTAGCTGTATTATGATAGTCAATAATTTATTTTGGAATTTGAAATTGTAGCTTATATTCTAGATACTCCATGCTTTTGAAATGCAAATTACATGTCGACGAAATATAATGATTAAATACACGGCTTTTTTTCTATATAATTTGTATTTTAATGAATTTTCTAGTTTTAAATATATGCGCATCATTTGTGATGTTCCTCTACAACTTCATCAAATTTCAGCTTCAAAGATGAGTATATTATTGTGTATATTGAAGTCAAAGTGAAATAAAGCTGTTTACCTTCGTCTTGAACATGTAAAATCTTAGCACCACCCTATTTATCGGTGACATATTAATAAATATTGATAAATACAATAGAGTATTTTTAATTACAATGAAAATGTCAAGCAAAATTTCCAACAATATATATTTAAGAACATAAATTTGGTTTTTAATCTAGAGAGAACAAATTTATTCTCAGCCCC
>CABEEJ010000060.1:204489-227784 GCA_901482245.1 Timema douglasi
CCTCCCCCCCCCCCCCTTTCCAAATAATGAAAACCATTAAATGCTCATTTGAATATCATATGTAAGAGAAGCTACATTAGGGTAATATTCTTGTAATTAACTTTCGTTTCGATCTTGAATCAGACGCGTCTCACGTACGACTCTTGTGGTAATAATCTTAGTTCGAAACATAATTGGCGGTAATCGTGTCAATTAATTCTTAGCGGCCTAAAAGCTATTTACTAAGGGTACTTTTTAGAGCAATAAGGCGTGTTACAAACGTTTAAAAATCCCGTATTATTTTAGAAGTTGTTGGATTTATTTTATGATATTGTTTTCAAATAAAATGTCAGTATGTTTATGACAATTCCTAAAATTTTTAAAAATCAAATTCTATTTCCATGAAAATTTGTACGTCTTAGAATAAATTAAAATATTATAAACCTATATCGAGCCTTCCTATAGCAAATAAAATCGTGTTTTTGACAGTATCGCACCAGAAAGTTTTAAAATATTATGGGAATGCTTTCTAATCTTTTTAAGTAAGTTATTACATTTTATTTTTAAAATTAACCTAACACAATTTTTAATTGGTCATAACTTGGTCTACATTTTGTTGAAAACAATATTAAACATATCGAACCACTTCATAAATAGAGAGGTATTTATAAACGTTCGCAACGGTTCTGTGATCTTCACATACTGCACCCTTAATAATTGAGGACGCAATTGTCGTGCTGATTAGGCATAATACATCATTATTATCTAATGAGCTTCCATTACAACGCTAACTACATCATAGCTCTTTTAATCAATACCCGTAGTATCTGATCAAAAGAGATTGAATACGATTTTATTCTTACGGAAACACACACGATTCATTATTATTATTATTTTTATTATTATTAGCACCACATCTTACTACCCGTTCGGGTTATACGCACTTACCCTAATGTGTAATGGTAGGGTGATTGTGAGATGAAATGGAGGACCTACAGTTTAACGTGGAATCCGAACCACGGTGGAGCATGGCATTCCCTACATTCACAAGATGTCTTGTCAGAGGTGAAGGAAGGGTTTTGTAATCAGATAAATCTTTACCGCGACCGAGGATTGAACCCCGGCCGCCAACACAGAAGTCTGACACCTTTCCCCTAGACCACCAGGTCACCATGATTCATTACATGTGTGAGATATATTTTTAATTATACATTGATCACTTTTATAATAGGTCAAGAAGGTGGTCTAGTAGAGTGCTAAAGCTGGGGAGGCATGCTTCATTGGTGAGGAACATTGGTAATATTTAGAGGTAATTTAAATCTCCTCTGGTGTGATAGATTATGTTAATTAGGTATAAAAAATATTACGAGAAATTCTTACAAACATTCTCATAGAGTGTAATATAGCATGAAGAAAGTCTTCAAAAACAGTTATTCGCTATTATATCCTTAACAGGTTTTTATTTTTAAAAAAGTCAATCACCAGTATAGATATATTTATATATAAAAATTTTACAAAAATTAGTTCCAACCATTTAAAATAATTCTAATTTTAAAAAGTAATTGATTTTTACAGTAGCCTTTAACTATTTATAGCTGAAGTAATAAAAACATTATTGTATAGCATCAGAAATAATCCGTAAATGACATTTTTTTATAAATTGTATAGGTTAATTTTGAAAAATCTCAATTTTATTATAATTTGTCATAAGTAATATATCCTTAAGCGACCTTTTCACCAAAATAAAAAAGTATAAAATTTAATTTGTCAGGTAAAGCACCCCTTAGATACCCATTTTAAACAATTTTTTTCCTAATTTGAATTTTCAAATATCACACATTTGTCAACTGTTTTTAATATAAGGAATTTAATTAAAATCACAAAATATTCAAATGTATAGCCATACAAAATTTAAGTATCAAGTTTAGAAAAATGTATAAAATTGTCTCGGATTAAAGTCCAGGGATTTACAGATATACATGAAAAATACAGGATTGTAAAAACCACATTTTTTGGTTTGGTGACATATACAACTTAATGGTTCATCATGACCCGAAAACTAACACTTTCAAAAATAGAATACTTTGAGCTGGTTGCATGATTATCATACTTCTTCTTCGGTCACGGAATGACCAATCAGCTTGATCCTAGATCAATACAAGTTTAGGTTGCAACAAAGTTAATTGCTGATCAACATATCCGATCACCTGATCATAGGTTTGATCGAATAATCAAGTAAAACAAATATTGCAACAGGGTGACCTGGTGGTCTAGGGGTAAGGTGTCAGACTTCTGTGCTGGCGGCCGGGTTTCAATCCTCGGTCCCGGCACAGATTTATATGATTACCAAACCCTTCCTTCACCTCTGAAAAGACATCTTGTGAATGTGAGGAATGCCAGGCCTCCGCCGTGGTTCGGATCCCACGTTAAACTGTAGGTCCTTCATTTCATCTCACAATCACCCTACCATTACACATTAGCGTAAGTGCGTATAACCCGAACGGGTAGTAAGACGCAGTGATAATAATAATAATGATAATAATAATAATAATAAATATTGCAACACTGCAAATGAAATTATATTTGGAACATCTGATTATAAAATTACCTAAATATGTACTGTACATAAGGTTGACGCTGATAATTTATACACTGTATGTCTCTTGTAACCTAGACTACCGCTTACCTGTATAAATATACATTTCAATAAATTCCATTTTGGGCACGTGTTTTAACCAATTTTGTTGTTATACTCACACATTTAAATGTACATAATGTGAAATTCGGTTAAAAATTCTATTCATCTTTGATTAAAGAACAGTTTTATTTCTTTCCTGTAGCCTCTTTGGCTTTCAACCGTTCTCTTTAACCTCTTTGTATAGTTGAAAATTTTCATCTGAAGACGTAATAATTGACACTACTATCCTTAAAAATAAGTCATATTCCATATAAATGTATAAAACACAAACTTTACTTTTATTACTCATAAATAAGGATGCAAAAACTAATTGAGTTATTAAAACTTATAGGTTATGTCTCACATCAACAAGATGATCGGAAAACCAAACCGTTTATGTTAGAGAATTGGCTGGTTAGCTGGACAAGAGATTTGATCTACAATCACCTACCAATAGTTAATGGTGCAGTAGCGGATTTAGGCTTAGGCCCGTGAGGCCCGGGCCTAGGGCGGCAAATTTTGAGGGGTGCCAAAAATTTTAAGATGACTAAAATTAAAAATTGATTGGGTTTTCTGTAAACTGTAAGACCAAATTTTAAAGTTTATTTTATTGCGCTCTTACTATCGAAACTTAGTACCACTTTGAGGGTAGAATTTCTTTGTTAAAATAATTAATCAGGCAAGTACTAAAATTTGAAATATCTAACAAAAAGATTTTTTTAAACTTTTTTAAATGTTTAATTTATACCTGAATTAGATTTCTTATTATTATTGTTATTATTTTCATTATTTTATACACACACACATATATGTATATATATATAGTATTACAAAAAAAAGGGCGCCATATCGTCTCGGACCTAGGGCGTCCTCAAACCTAAATCCGCTACTGTAATGGTGCAAATGAAAATTAGGTTTGGGACATTTAAATCAGATCAATTTATATCTGATCTCTGATCATTCCACTGTTTATTGTTTAAAAAACCAGCCTTATATCGTCTTTATCTGTGAAATTATGAATTAATATTCTGTTTTAACAAATGAAACAATCCAAAAGATGGTGAACCTTGAATGTATATCAAAACTAAAAATATAAAGCAACTGGGAGTAGAAAATGAGCTTTGTCTGCTTCTAGAAGTGTCTTGATAATGATAAAAGACAAATTTTTTCGTCTAAGTGACATACACTTATTTTGATAATTTATTTAAATATTTTCAACAAAGTTTAATACTATCTACACACTTCAATGACCACAATATATAAGCCGTTACTCTTGAAATAGATTAGACTGCCGAAGACGGGGAGATTGGGGTTTGATCCCGGTTGGATGTACTGAGGGTAGTTTTGCATAAATGGTTTCCCATTCTCTCACCACGCCAATGCGCTTACACTTCCTCTATATTCAACCTTCCTCATCCATAGAACATTAGGTAATTAGTACATAAGCGTATAACCTGTATGCTATGTTAATATAATAGCTATTCTATGCAATTTAATATTTCTCATGAATAATATTTATGTCATCAAAATGTTAAACCAGAATATAATAAGAAAATATATTTACTACCTATAAAATTTTATTATTTTTAATATAGTATACAATAATCATCCCATAATGTATCGTAATCAATGCCAAAAGTAAATTATATTTGTTTTAATTTTAATATAAATTATATTATTAAAAATTTAACTTTAGAAGGCTTCACGCTCACAATAGACTGAAGTATCGATTATGGAGACACTGTGGTTTGAAACCCGATGGAGTATATTGAGTGTGAATTTACAAAAATATTTTTCCACTCTACCTCCAAGAAAATGCGGGTATATTTCCTCTATATATGATCTTCCTTATTCCTACCAGATTGGCATAATTAGTATATACGTATTTAACATGGATGGATAGTAATACGTCTCACTACCCATACGGGCTATTCACATAAGGTAAAGTTTAAAAGGAAATTTACCCACAACTGATGTTAATGGAAGTGGTAAACCATTTAGGAATAAACCATTCTTAAAATACTTGCTTGGGATTCGACCCTCTACCCCCACGTTACCAAAGAATTAGACTGGAGGAGCCAGACAACAAGTCCACATGCCCAACTATACTGGCCAGTCATCATCATAATCATAATAATAATAATCACAAGACACAAGTATTTATTGATAATTACTAAATAATATGAATCTAGAAAGAAAACCTCCCACATATTATTAATAAGTCAACAGTCATAAATAAGATAATAGTCAATTTTTTATAAATCTCTAGCTAATAACTTAAATATATTACTTTGAAATAAATAATATTTAGGTGCGTCACCTTCTTACTTATAAATAAAAAAATAAAAAATTTAGTTAGTAAATTATTAATCTGGCCTGAACCTCTGACTATTCTAGTAAACATTGTTTATTACCAATAACCATTATATTAAATACATTCAATATATCTTTGTATTTTTATGTAACGGATATTCTGTTTACAATGTTAAAAATCAATCCTACCTTGAATAAATTTAAATATTTATTTAAGTGAAAAATCACAAGCTAGTAACGTGAATTGAACCAAATATCTTCCGATGCGCGCACCAATGCCTTACCACTGAGCCATCCATGTTCGTCTCGTGCAATGGGTCATCGTTCATTAGTCTTTCATAGACTTAGTACTTCTCAATTGCGGTGCTCTATTAAAAACAACTAGAGGCCGGGGTTCAATCCTCGGTCCCGGCAAATATTTATCTGATTACTAAACCCTTCCTTCACCTCTGACAAGACATCTTGTGAATGTGAGGAATTCCAGGCCTCCACCGTGGTTCGGATTCCACGTTAAACTGTAGGTCCTTCATTTCATCTCACAATCTCCCTAACATTACACATTAGCGTAAGTGCGTACAACCCGAACGGGTAGTAAGACGCGGTGCTAATAATAATAATAATATTAAATACAAGACGACACCTACCTAAACTCGAATGTAATGGTGAAACTGGCCCGTTCAGATCTGATTTAGGCAGGAATCGTCTTGTATTTATTAGAGCGTCGCAATTGAAGAGTACTAAGTCTGATTATGAAATTGGCCCAATATATTTTAGTCTATTCTAGGTATGTGTCGTCTCGTATTTAGTATAGCGCCGCGCATGAATAGTACTCAGTGTGACCATTAAGCTAGCCCTTTGTGTGGTAACTGGTGAAAGTGAAGGGTCACTCAGAGCTATTCACAATCACAGTCCATGGGGACTCGTAAGTGACATATATATATTTGGGGGGCTAGAATCAAAATCGTAACATTCCCAACTATATTCGTTTAACATCCCAATAGATCAATCTTATACCAAAATTCATCAAACCATTTTGTTGTGACAGATAGACAAATAAACAGATATATCGAAACAGGTACAATGGTGGGACACAAATTGTTTGGGTTCGGGATCACATAAAACTTGAAAAGCTTTATAATCTTAGATGTAGAATTTTACGACTGTAATATTTTATATAGTAGTATGATAAATTTAAAATTATATATTTTTGAATGTTTCTACAGTTTTCAAAAAGTTAGAAAATAAATAAATGTATTCCTTTAAGAATTGCTACACACTTGCGAAAGATAAAAAAAAATAAAAAAGGTGGGTTCCATGAGTTCCTATCGTCACTTTACACTTAGTTACAAAAATCGCCAGCAGGAGCTCTTGTCTCACTATCTGCTTTTCAATCTCTAACCGAGTGTTTTGGAGCAAGAGGATGTCGCAACGCCAGAAGGCGTAGAAGAAAATAAGTGCATTGTGTATATCCGTTGAACATCAAAGAGTGTATTATTATTAGCAACACGTCTTACTACCCGTTCGGGTTGTACGCACTTACGCTAATGTGTAATGGTAGGGTGATTGTGAGAAGAAATGGAGTACCTACAGTTTAACGTGGAATCCGAACCACGGTGGAGACCTGTCATTCCTCACATTCACAAGGTGTCTTGTCAGAGGTGAAGGAAGGGTTTGGTAATCAGATAAATCTTTGCCGGGACCGAGGATCGAACCCCGGACGCCAGCATAGAAGTCTGACACCTTACCCCTAGACCACCAGGTCACCTCAAAGAGTGAAGTCTAGACTTTATATATAGCAGGAAGGACTACTGGAAGGTCCTTTATCTTACCAAAATCCTACTATGTGATAGAATTCTGACCGGGTAAGAGGCCTTTCAGACATCCACTTCCACCTCAAGTATTGTATATTTTACTTTCTCAAATAAAATAATAATAATTTAAGTCCCAATCGTGAAGTTTTATTTCTCAAAATTATTATGAATCCTAACGGTTTATGTAAGTTTTAAATAAATTAATGGAGTCTACCGTTTTTTTCTGGCACTTTTTATGTATTTACCCTTAAACTAGCCTGAAAGGTAGTCAGCTTACCTTACCTATTTCAACAATGGCAACATTTATAGAATATAGCCGTAGTGATACTAGTCATGGTAAGAATATAATCTTTCATAGTAAATTAGCTATACCTGGGGCGATAGCTTTCAATGGTGAATTTAGTTTAAGTTTTATATTTATATTTTATAGAAGAAGGACGAGGTGATGTTTATGGTAGCAGTGCATTGGATTGCTTGGTTACCCCTTGCAATGTTTTTATTTGCTTCAAACAGATAAAAAAAAATCTTCCTTTTATTTATTACAACCCAGTTTTTAAATAGTTTTAAAAAAATCTGATACAACTATTAAAATTCCTACCTCGAAATGCACATGTAACTGCGTAATGGTTACTCCTTTTTGAAATATGAAATGTTTGAGCTATATATCGTGAAATGCTCATTACAGACAAACGCACAGACACACACAACATTTTAATAATTAAAAACTGGCCCGTGCCAAAGGTTGGAAATTTTAATGGATGTGAGATGGTAGTTTGTTGAGAAAGAAACGTAATTTTATTCCTACCTCTAAAAGTAATGATATTTTATTAATAAATACCAGTTTATAAGAAAGGAAACTTTTGAAAAAATGAATATCGTGATTTTGTGTTAAATTGAATCTAATTACTGATAAGAGTATTTTTTGAAAATGTATTCAATAAATATAATATATAAAGATAATAAAATGTCCATACAGTTATAAAATCTCCCTATCAGTCCAGGTTATTCACATTTAACAACAACTATGGGGCTTGAGCTGAGGAAATGTATCTGAATTTCTGTGGAGGAAGAATAATTGTAAATATTTTAGTAAAAATACCAGTAGGCCCAGAATAGATACAAACAATGACCTCCCATTCACTTTAATTATTATTATACTATAAAGCCACATGGCTGACTCACTCACTGATATTAATGTTTACCCTGTATCGGACGGGAAAATTTCAAAAAGTTAAAAAAAAAGATAACCCCTCACAAAAATTCAAAATTTTGGTATAGCTTTAAAGTCGGTACGGACCTTTTTTGGGGTTTTTTTTAGCTAAACGGTAAGACCCATTAAAAAAATCGGCTATGGAATTGGATTAGTTTATATCCAGTTGGAAAGAAAACTCATTGAAGTCCCATCTATTGTTATAATTACATTGTAGCCCATGAGGTCACTGATACCAATGTTTCAAATTCCGACCAGTCGTTATGTCATTTTTTTGTTCTTAATTATTTTCCCACACACACCAATATGGATACACTTTCCAAAGTTTCTACCACGCTCATCCGTGTTCATATAAGGTAATTAACATCTTGTAATACGGATGGGCTGTAAGACTTGGAGGACAAAACAATAGCTGAAGTACAGTTTTTAGATGTAAAATAAACCACCTCAGTGAGATAGTTGACTAATGCAGTAGTTTCGTGTTTAACTAGACTTCCAAGGACGAAGAGATAAAGGTTCGAATATCCGTCGGGTAAACTGGTGGTGGTTTTCACTAAATAGTTTTACACTCTCCCTCCACTCAAATGTGGGTTCACTTCCTCTAAATTCAACCTTTGCTATTTCTAACCTATTAGCTTAATTAGTATTTAACTGTATAATCCAAACTGGTAGTAATTTGCAGTGCTAAACAAAATAGCTGTAATAATTATTATATTATCAATTTTCACGTTTTCGTACGTCATGTTATGTAATTTGCAGATTTTTTTGGATTGATCTTATTAATAAATAATTATAAAATAGAAAGAATGGACATATAGGATGATTAATGAACAAGATGTACGAAGAGTTAATGAAAAAAAGAAACATTCTTTATGTGACTTTTGGGTAAAAGGCCAACTGAATGCGTAACATTGAGTTAAAAGTGTTTTTTTTATTGATTCAGAGGGTAAAGTAGAAGGATGAAAGAGACCAGGTAATAACACAAATTCAAAGGATGGGCATTTTCAAGCAAGAAAAGCAGATAAAGCTCAAGGATATATATAAAAAAAGGGAGGCTGCAGACAGACCTGGATTAAGGTATGTACCAAAGGTGTTATGCACAGGCACCCCCGAGGCTAGGGGGCCCACCCGTCTAACAAATAAATCTCTTTTACTTGTCATATTTATTTTGTAATCATATTATATTTCAATATATCATTATTTTTTATGTGCTTTCGTCAAATTTATCCCAAACTAAACTCGAAATTCCTTAATCGAATCCCTGTTTGTTCGTTTATTGTACCCGATATGCGCCACTAGGGGCGCTGCTAGCCTGGTATTACGTGGAGTCTAACAGTCCGTGCTTATAAATTAACGCAAACTTAGCTTTTATTAAACCGGAAATACTACATATCTGCAAGCGGTACCGTTAACTTTTGACAAAGATATAATTATTGATTTTCTTTTGACAATCATTTCTGAGGTAAAATAATAAAATACTTGGCACAGGGCCCCCAAAAGTGTTAATCCATGTCTGGCTGCAGATAGGAGTTAATACATGTTTTGGAGGACTTGATTTAGAAAAGGCAACGAACACGTTGAAAGAAATTTATGATAATTATGATAATAGTTTCTAAAAGGCTATTGCTATGAAAATTTGACAGACAGTAATGTTATTAATATTATTATTGGCACCACGTCTTACTACCCGTTCGGGTTATACGCACTTACGCTAATGTGTAATGGTAGGGTGATTGTGAGATGAAATGGAGGACTTACAGTTTAACGTGGGATCCGAACCACGGAGGAGGCCTGGCATCCCACACATTCGAAAGTTGTGATTAATACACGTCTTGTGACCTGGTGGTCTAGGGGTAAGGTGTCAGACTTCTATGCTGGCGGCCGGAGTTCAATCCTCGGTCCCGGCAAAGATTTATCTGATTACCAAACCCTTCCTTCACCTCTGAAAAGACATCTTGTGAATGTGAGGAATGCCAGTCCTCCACCATGGTTCGGATTCCACGTTAAACTGTAGGTCCTCCATTTCATCTCACAATCACCCTACCATTACACATTAGCGTAAGTGCGTATAGCCCGAATGGGTAGTAAGACGCGGTGCTAATAATAATACACGTCTTGTCAGAGGTAGAATCAAGGGTCTGGCAAAGAGATAAATCTGTGCCAGGACCGAGGATTGAACCGACAGTTTTGTTGTACTATTTATTTATTTTTTAGCACTGCGTCTTATTACCCGTTCGGGTTATACGCTTTAAGTACTAATTACTCTAATGGATTAGGAATTGGGAAGGTTGAATTAGAGGAAGTGAACCCGCATTTGCGTGGAGGGAGAGTGGAAAACCATTTAGGAAAAACCACCCCCAGTTCACCCGACCGAGATTCGAACCTCGATCTCCCCATCCTCAGCAGTCGAGCTCAACACGACAAGCGCGTTAGCCAACTACGCCACCGAGGCGGGTTGTTGTACTATTATCTTAGAGGAAGGTTGATGGGGTTTCTTTAGAGTATTAGGGGTTGTAAAGTTGAAGTGGAGGGAAGGGTTTGAAAGCGTGTGAAAGATAAGGAAGTAAGATATCCACGTTGAGGCAGGCTCTGGGATGTGCCAACTATTGACTCTGCGGTAGGATGAGAGACAAAAGCGACCCGGAACACCCCCCTCCCTCCACCACTATCCCATCACCCCTTATCCTCACCCTTTCTCAAGACGTGCTTTCTCATGCTTTATTAGCGGAGATAATTAGCAGGGTGGAGCTATTCTCTAATTACAGCTAAACGCTACACTCGACTCAGATAAATAATGACTCTAGAGTTATAGTCAAATGTATCTGGAGGGATTCTCTCTGGTTGCTATAATCTAATTTTTATAATAAGAAACTTTAGACACTTAATAAAGGTAATTTAAAGCCATCATTGATATCATTTTACTATTATTAGTACTATTTTTTAGGTATTAATAATATATATCAAATGTGACAACCGTAAGTCACAGGTTTAAAATAATATTTGTTTTTTAATTGTAAATTATAAGTTACATAAATCACAGAAATTTTACCATATAACATAAATACAACGTTTACCTTAAAACTAGAATCAAAAAGTGGTAGTCGCAGCCTTAACTGACTTGAAGAACTCATATTACAGATAAATTAACAGGCATATCAATCGGCTCAATGGTCTAGTAATCAGTGCACCTGGTTTCGATTCCCGGCTTGTACCTTGGGTTTTTTTTTTCCTAAAGGGGAATTAATCCAGTGCTCACCAGTGTGTGTTTAATTAGGCTTAAGTTAAGTTGTGTTTTTTTCTGGTTGTACCCGCCTCGGTGGCGTAGTTGGCTAACGCGCTAGTCGTGTTGAGCTCGACTGCCGAGGACGGGGAGATTGAGGTTCGAATCTCGGTCGGGTGAACTGCGGGTATTTTTTCCTAAATGGTTTTCCACTCTCCGTCCACGAAAATTCGGGTTCACTTCCTCTAAATTCAACATTCCCAATTCGGCCGAGGTTCAATCCTCGGTCCCGGCACAGATTTATTTGATTAACAAACCCTTCCTTCACATCTGACAAGACATATTGTGAATGTGTGGAATGCCAGGCCTCCACCGTGGTTCGGATTCCACGTTAAACTGTAGGTCCTCCATTTCATCTCACAATCACCCTACCATTACACATTGGCGTAAGTGCGTATAACCCGAACGGGTAGTAAGACGCGGTGCTAATAATAATAACATTCCCAATTCCTAAATCATTATTGTAATTAGTACTTAAGCGTATAACCTGAACGGGTAGTAAGACGTGGTGATAAATAATAATTTACTGGTTCGACACCCTCAAGCTTACTATCACCATCACCTCATCTCACTTGGACAAGGAAAATGATATTTACGGGAAAGATGTAGGGCCTATAATTAGTATATTCGGGCGTCCCCTGGGCAGCGATACATTAATACCGACTAATATATCCAGGATTTCAAAGGTGGTAATGTGGTTTAAGGTGATAGCCTCGTATAGCACTGTTTGATAATTAAGAAGGTATTACCCGCTTTAGTGGCCAAATGGTCTAAAGCGTCACCTCCATACTAAACAAGCCTCTTGATGACAGGGAAATATAGGTTCAAATTCCAGTCTGGTGCAATTGGGGTGGTTTTACTAAATGGTTCCACTCACTCCTTCCACGAAAATGTGGGCAAACTACCTCTAAAATTCTTCCTTCAACTTCCCTATTTGATTAAAATGATTATTAAATAATACCCGCTTCAGTTACCGCGTGGTCTAACGCGCAACTCTCACAGTAGATCAAACTGCCGATAATGAGGAGATCAAGGTTCGAATCCCAGCTGGGTGAACAGAGGGTGGTTTTTAACAAGCGTTTCCCACTCTCCTGCCAAACAAATGTGGGTAAACTTTCTATAAATAAGACCTTCCTTATCACTAATACCAGTATACTGATTGGTAAATAAGCGTATAACCTAAACGGTTGGTAAGACGTGGTGCTAAAAAAAAACTACATCAAATATGTGTGTGTACAGAAAAGATAGTAAAACGCTCTGATAAAAAAAAACTTTTAAAATCTTGGTCAGCTGTACACACTGAGACTTATTTCTCAAAATTATACCTTCCTCATTTTATTATTATTATTATTAGTATTATTATTAGCACCGCGTCTTACTACCCGTTCGGGTTGTACGCACTTACGCTAATGTGTAACGGTAGGGTGATTGTGAGATGAAATGGAGGACCTACAGTTTAACGTGGAATCCGAACCACGGTGGAGGCCTGGCTTTCCCCACATTCACAAGACGTCTTGTCAGAGGTGAAGGAAGGGTTTGGTAATCAGATAGATCTATACCGGGACCGAGGATTGAACCCCGGCCGCCAGTTCCTCATTTTAAATAATAACTCTTAATAATTTTTTCACTATATATTAGCACCCAGTCAGGCTACACGCAGTCGTTAATTATGTTAGTAAAACAGGGATATATAAGGCACAATTTTAAAGTAGATGTATCCACATTTGTGTGTAAGGAGAGTGTGAAGTCAATTAGGAACGCAATCTTCAGTAAACTCGAAAGATTTTTGAACCCCGATCTATTCATCACCATCAATCCAGTCTAGCACTAGAGTTACACGCTATATCACCCACACCGGTCCCATGAGTATAAATATACATCTAACCGGGAGACGAGTTGTATGACGCAATGCACCAAGAACTATTAGATTTTATTTTCATTTCTTGCGACTTAATTAAATACCTACAAAAGCGAACTTTGAACGTTAACTCGGGGTCCATTTTCCCCTCTGGTCAAATGTTCTAAGAATTTCCTCACACTTGACTTTCACCTCTTGAAACATTTTTGGGACATGTTATCCCACCCCTTTTACCCCGCTTTCCACTACCCACTTTATTCAACGTCTCCACATGTTTCCAACTACCCCCGCGAGAGGCGCTCTCATACCGCACATATACTCTTTGCTGCACGAGAATAAGTTGAAGAAATGTAGAAAACAGAAGCGTGGTAAGGGGGAAAGGGGAGGGAACAACATATTCACATACGTTTCAATTTGTAAGAAGTTTTTCATTTTTTTTTCTTTTTCATTTGTTTTTATTTCTTGCTATTGTATATTTTATTACTCAACTTTAAGTAGAGTATCGGTGGGAGAATAACTCGTAGACCTGCCTGTATGTTTCAGAGGTATGTACATTTTGAGATTAAAGCTTTTTTTTATTCGCGATATTGGTAAACAACTGCAAGGGATTGGGGACCAAGCGGGCCCTAAAAAGCCCCTTCTGTTGGATAAATTACTCCCTCCCCATTTATATTTGTTTCACACCCCTCTGATATTCTTGAATACGATATGATTATTAATCAACTCCAAATAGCTTATATAGTGTCATAAAAATTTTCAAAAATATTTTGGTAAAGAAACTATTCAATAAGGCATATGAGTTCCAAAATAATAATTACAGATGAAGACAATTCTAAATGGGAAATGGAATTAAATATAAACTGCTGGGAAAGTCCTCTTAAAAATCCATCTAGTTACCAAGAATAATCCAGATTTGTATCATTCTAAATCGTTTGTAAGGTTACTCAAATCTCAACAAATATTTGGTGTGGCACCAATGCAGATAGCCTCAGTGGGAATTAAAAATTGTAAAAACTATCGCAGGAGGAAGAGCTTCAGCATCTCTAGATTGTGTGTGAGGGAGAAAGTAGTAAAGGGATATTAGAAATCACAATATTGTTTTTCTAAATGTCACTCCTGCACCCAAGATTACAGAAAGGATGCAAGTAAACGAACTAAATCATGTAACTAGTTTAGATATCAGAATATGGTTTTAGCAGTACCTTAAATTGAGAAGTTGTATTCCGTTGAATGTTGTTGAAGCGAAGGAAGTATTCAAGGAGAGGGAGGTGCGGAGAAAGTTAGTGAGGATGGATTAAGTAAGGAGTTGGTTTTAGAGCTATGTGTACAGTTTATTGACTACCCTGTAAGGGGACGACGTGATTGGTTATGCACATATATTTGCATGCATATGCATGTATACACGTATGTAAGTAAGTGTGTATGTATGTATGTGGGAATGTATGTACGTGTGTGTGTATGTATGTATGTGTGTGTACGTATATATGTATGTGTATGTATGTATGTATGTATATATGTATGTGTGTATGTATGTATTTATGTGTGTATGTATGTATATGTGTATGTATGTGTGAATGTATGTGTGTGTGTATGTATGTATGTATGTGTGTATGTATGTATATGTGAATGTATGTATGTATGTATGTATGTATGTATGTAAGTATGTATGTATGTATGTATGTATGTGTGTATGTATGTATGTATGTATGTATGTATGCATGTATGTATGTGTGTATGTATGTATGTATGTATGTGTGTATGTATGTATGTATGTGAGTATGTTTATGAGTGAGAATGTATGTGAATATGTATGTATGTATGTGAGTATGTATATGAATGAGAATGTATGTGAATATGCATGTATGTATGTATGTGTGTGTATGTGTGTTTGTATGTATGTATGTGTGTGTATGTGTGTTTGTATGTATGTATGTGTGTATGTTTGTATGTATGTATGTATGGATGTATGTATGTATGGATGTGTGTGTATGTGAGTATGTATGTATATATGTATGTGTGTGTATGTATGTATGTATATGTGTATGTATGTATGTGAGTATGTATATGAGTGAGAATGTGTCTTAATATGCATGTATATATGTATGTGTGTGTATGTATGTATATATGTATGTATGTATATGGGTATGTATGTATGGATGGATGTGTGTATGTGAGTATGTATATGAGTGAGAATATATGTGAATATGTTTGTATGTATTTATGTATGTGTGTGTGTATGTAAGAAAAGGATCAGTAAACACAGATCAAACAAACGATGTCAAACCTACAAGTGCATCTCCAGATATGTTCAGTCATACTACGAAGGAATGAGTGAGATACTTTAATGTACCATTTATAATCTACATCTCCTCTATCCGAGCGTGTTTTTGGTACTTCTATGAAACCCTCTTATTGATCTTTAGTCTAGTTCCCTAGCTCGTACACCCCATCCTTAATAATCTTAACTACCCGCTTCGGTGGCCGCGTGGTCTAGCGCGCAACTCTCGCGTATTACTAGACTGTTGAAGATGGGGAGATCAGGATTCGATCCCGGTCGAGTGCACTTAGGGTGGTTTTCCTAAATGGGTTTACACTCGCCTTCTATGCAAATGTGGGTGCACTTTCTATTATTTATAATTTCCTAATCCATAAACCACTATTGTAATTAGTACATAGGCATACAACCCAAACGGCTAGTAAGACTGAATGCTAAAAAATTAGTTATTAATATATTTGATAAAACTACTTGCACTAATATAGTAATCAACTTTTAAAATAGATTTAATATTCTACATTTAAATATCACCACTTATTTTTCTAAATATATTACACAACTATATTTCATTAAATCAAGACTATGTATAAGAGTATAAAAGAGATACTACAGAGAATGAAATATTCATAACTAATGGAATGACAAATACCTTCGTAAATAATATTTTAGTTTGGAATAAAATTTTCAAAAATAACTTTCCAATAAACTAGGTACCCTTAGGTAAGTCCCCTTCATAAAAAAAAAACATCATCTTGATAGTCACAATAGATACTCCTCGTAAACAACACATGTTAACAAAGTTTTCAAACATTTTTAACAATTTTAAATTTTAAAAAAAATTAATTTTAAACTACCAAGAGAAAATTAATTTTTAAAAATAGAAACATATTCTTATTTAGCATGAAAAATACTATTCCCAAATACACAGGTTAAATTCAATCTACGAAGTCAATTTTGACATAATTTCGAATTTTCTAGTAAAATTAATTTTAAATTAATTTATCATTGAAAAAATACCTCACAAATTATCTGGCAAAATATTCCCACGATACCAATTTTGAACCAAATTTTTAAAGTTATATAAAAAAAAATACAATTTTACAAAATTCTGTCATTAGTATAAACAATTTTTTTTTAACATCTTAGAGAGAATTCCAAAAAAATCAAAATTGATAAGGAATGTAGTTTAAATATAACATAAGACTTAGATATTTTTAACAAACAAAATTGTTAATTATTTATAATGTAAAACACTTAAAAGATACCCATTTTGAACCAAATAATAAAGAGCTATTTTCATAAATATTCAATTTAAAAATAAGTCATCAGAAAACAAACTTTAAACGTCTCACCCCCCTCTCCCAAAAAGAATAAAGTATACAATTTGATTTGCTATATTAAACACTTCCCAATTGTTATTGTTTTATTATGTTTTCTTTCTCACGATCGATCTATTCCTATTGTTACTGAGCTTAGACCTCCAAAGTGCCTTGTCCTTTACCTCTTTGAGCTCCCTGAATTTTCTTCTTTCCTTCAAATCATCCAATTTTGGAATCCTCCTCCTACCTAACCTTATCCTTCCTCGGTCCTTTCTTTTTCGAGGTCACGTAGAACACATAATGACGATTAATAAAACGCGTAATTATTATTGAAACTTATGCGTAATTTGGTAGCAGAGCAAATTCTAATTGCCAGCCATTTTCAATTACCGACGCATGCGCAGAATAGATACAAATGTCCTCACATTATACATTTTTAGCCGCGATATTCCTACATTTCAAACAAAGGTGTATTTCAAAATACTGATTAAAATTTGAATGTATATACATACATACATAATACTTTCTTAAAATAATTAATTTTTTTTGCAAGTAACATTTACTATTTCTCGATATGTTTCAGTGGTTGAATGGTCTAAAGCGTCACTCTAGCAACAGACTGGACTGTCTATGACGAGTTGATTGGGACTCGAATCCCGGTCTAGTGTATTTTAGGTGTTTTATTCCTCTAAATAATTAAACGCAAATTTGAGTACAATTTCCTCAAAATTCATCTTCTTCCTCCGTAATCATTACATTTCAAATAATCCCATTTGGTGATAATCTGCGCTACTGAAGGAAAACTACTCATTAAATAAGGGTGAAAAAATTACAATATGAAGTCCATTTATATGTTATAATTTGCTGGAGACACTTTTTGGTTTATTTCGTGATAGTTGGCATCTTTGAATTAGTTTACATTTTTGGAATGTTTTAAAATTAAGTACGAAATCAGTTTAGAAGGCTTCAGATAAATTTAGAAAAGTTTATTATGATGCTGTTTCTAGTTGAGAATACAGTAAACACATACATGCACACAAACAGAGTTAATATAAAATATAAAAACTTCAAAATATTATATGTACCTTATCACAAAAATATAATACGAAATTTTCATAGTTTCCAGATATTATTATTATTATTATTAGCACAGCTTCTTACTACCCGTTCGGGTTGTACGCACTTACTCTAATGTGTAATGGTAGGGTGATTGTGAGATGAAATGGAGGACCTACAGTTTAACGCGGGATCCGAACCACGGTGGAGGCCTGGCATTTCCCACATTCACAAGTTTTGAATAATACACGTCTTGTCAGAGGTGAAGGAAGTGTTTGGCAATCAGATAAATCTGTACTGGGACCAGGGATTGAGCCCCTGGCCCCAGTACAGAAATCCGACATCTTACCCCTAGACCTCCAGGTCACCGATAGTTCACAGTTAAGAATGGAGTTGCTCACTTTTGTTTTACTTCTACTATAACCGTACTTTATTAAAAACAGTTTACCGCCAAAGAATGGAATAATTAAAGTATTTCATAACTTTTTATGGTGATTATCTACAAATGTGTGTCTTTTTTCTATTTTGTTCATGACTAGGAGCTCTCTGTTTAAATACTGTCTGGATTTATTGAGATAAAAAAAATATATTATCATTTCCAGTCTCCCTCTATGAAAATATGAGCCCGTTTCTTTTAAACTCTACCTTGTTTGTCCTTAATTGATTAGTTTAAATAACCAGATAGCCCAAACCGATAGTAGGCTAAGGTGTGATGGACAAAAAATAATGTTGACAAAAATAATTAACTCAACTTTTTAATGTTACTTATTTGACATAATATCAAAATTTTGATGAAATTTAATTTAAATTTGTTTTATTTGACCATTTGATTTTGTCACACCTTTAAAAGTTTACCAAAATTGTTTTAATAATTATTTTTTTCATTCCTAAATGACAGTATATTTTTTTCTTATCTAAAAGTTTTGGTTGGTCAATCGATTGATTCTAAAAATATAATATTTAAAAAAATGGATTTTTGTATATAGTGTTACTACCTGTACGGGTGCAAAGCAGAATGATGGTAAGAATAAATTTCCAGGAATTGTTCTGCCATTTTCTTGGAATGAGCTTAATTAACTATGGAAGAAATAGAAATTCAGTAAACCCAGATCCTTAAATTTTGAGCAGAAATTTATTTTTGATATTAAAGATTAAGTTAGGGTGAATGGGAAAGTGTTATAAGAAATATATTTCTTACACTATCCATAGCAAAATAATTTATTTATACTAAAATAATCTCTTCAATAAAAAAATATGTATCATGAATATCAGAGAATTTAGTTAGTGCCTTTTAATTTTCACTTAAAAAGTATATATTTAAATTCTATTATGTTCATGAGAAATATTCAAGAACTGTCTTTAGAAAATTAAAACTAATCTAATGAATTAATTATTTATTTAAACAACACATTTCTTTTTGCTATAGAAATTGCAAAAACATGAACCCGATTGAAAATAAATTGACATCATCTTGAAGTGTTGGGTGGGGCAAATTTCTATTACGCTGGAAAGTATTGAACCGATAGAAAAAAATTGATAAAACACTTCGATAAAAGCAAGCAAAGATTACTTTATGATAAGAACAAATATATACCTACATCACACGTGGGAAATACACTGTGACAGGAAACAAATTGGCATCTTCTTCATAAGCTGGAGATTGCATTTTGATAGAAAGCGACTTTGTAACTTTCTAAGACGTGGAAAGTTTTAATCAGGTATAAAAAAGATAGACAATTTTATGAATCTTTCAAGAGAATACACTTTCAGGAAAAAACAGGTCAAAGCCTTCCTTAAACTAACTTGAAATGTATTTTAAAAACAGAGCATAATATACTATGGTATACCAAATTATACTAAAATATAACATCACAGTAACTTATAAGTGGATATTATTATAGAGACTAAAGTAATTTCTTGGTAAACTCTAATCTAGGTGTTTTGTTTAAATTGAATCATACACAATTTATGTAAATCGGAGAATGTTTGGACTCTATTATCACAGGATTTTCTGATGTAAACATAGTCTGAACTCTCTTAAACCAGGTATTAACAATTTAGAGAAAAAAAAATTAAATATAAAAATCAAGTTTTATATTTTATAACCAATCACAAAACGTCACTAAATTTGGAACAATTTTGGTCTTGGTGTTTTCACATTATATATTAAATTTGCTAATGGTACCTAAAAGTTAGTTGTCACTTAATTTGTGCACAAAATAATTAATTTTCTTGTATTTTATATTCGCATTATTGGACAGGTTTAAATTCCATTAATTAGACATTTAATTTTAGGTAACACTATTCGATGAAATTGTTAATTGTCATTTTCTTACTATAAATAATGGAACAAGTCAATTGTTAATATTTTTACGTAATTTCAAAGTTTAGAAAAAGGTAATAATAGAAAGCATGTTTTCAGTAAACCACTCTTAAATACGTTCTCTCTCAAACAAGCAGACGAATTTTTTGTTATTCGCAAGAAACACTCATCTTATATAAATTTTAAATATAGTAGCTAAAGTCATTCTTGAAAAAGTTCAAATATTTCAAAATCATTTGCTTGTAAAATAATCAAAATTTCACCTTTATGATGTTAAACGATTCACAAATACCCATTTTAAATTAAATCAGAAAGATTATTTTCTTAAAAATTTAAATTTTCTAAAATTGTTTTTTTTTTGTATTTCCCTAAAATTCGTTTATTTTACTAAAATAAACCTAGACTCTTACTGATCATTTTAAAAACTTCAAAGATACCAATAATTTTGAAACAAATACGTATAGATATATTTAAATGGTATTAAATTTTCGAAAATCTTTTATGTAAATCACCACAAATCATTGGTTTTTCAAAAAAAAATAGCAATCAGAGTGATTCATCAAGCTTTACACTCTCAAAAAATATATTTAAAACATGATCGTTGGAGCAATTTTTGAAACCATTCAAATTTTGAAAGATTAGTGATCAGATAACTATCAATAGTTGAGGTTTGGAGCCAAAATTTAAAAAAATACCTTGGGATGTAAACAATTAATAACAATATCAAGTTTGAATAAAATCTATTAAAATGTATTGACTATATCATCTGGACATACATGCATACATACATACATACACACATACACACATATATACATATATACATACATACATACATACACACATACATATATACATACATGCATACATCATACATACACACATATATACATATATACATACATACATACATACACACATACATATATACATACATGCATACATACATACATGCATACATACATACACACATACATACATACACACATACACATATACATACATACACACATACATACATACATACATACACACATATATACATATATACATACATGCATACATACATGCATACATGCATACATACATGCATACATGCATACATACATGCATACATGCATACATACATGCATACATACATACATGTATACAAACATGCATACATGCATATATACATACATACATACATGCATACATACATACATACATACACACATATATACATATATACATACATACATACATACATACACACATACATACATACATACATACATAGACACATACATACATACATACATACATACCATACATACATTATTGCAAGACCTATTTGAACCATGGGGGTACATTAAAATTCAACATATTCTCGATATATATATATATATATTTCTATCACAATACTTTCTCTGTATAAGAAAGAATAAATATTTAAAGCGCTATGGATTTAAAAGTTGTTCTTGAAACTGCGATGAAGTCTCGTTGTTGGTTTGTTAGCTAACCAACGGGCTAGAAGGAGAGGGGAACTCTTGATTATTCTGATTGGAGTAGAACACAGACCTCCAGGGTGGGTTAGGCCAAATCTGGTAATGACAGATATCCAATCACACATCATAAATCAGTTCCATTGATCATCCAGGATTTCAACCGTGCAAACACACTATTGAAGATACGTTTGATAGTTACCTCGAACAATGGCCGGGGGGATAAATTTATGTTATTGTTTTGTCTTTTAAAATAACTTAACGTCAGATTAAAATGAATAATCACCAAGGTTTATTTTATTACTGACCGGTGTTCAAATGGTTTAAGGCGTTACATTAGTCTGGACTCCCAATAAGATTATTATTATTATTATTACTACCACGTCTTACTACCCGTTCGGGTTATACGCACTTACGCTAATGTGTAATGGTAGGGTGATTGTGAGATGAAATGGAAGACCTACAAGTTTAACGTGGAATCCGAACCACGGTGGAGGCCTGGCATTCCCCACATTCACAAGATGTATCGTCAGAGGGGAAGGAAGGGTTTGGTAATCAGATAAATCTGTGCCGGGGCCGAGGATTGAACCCCGGCCGCCAGCACAGAAGCCCAATAAGGTTCAATTCTTGGTCGGGTGAACCAAGAGTTTTTTTTTAATATCTTTCCGCGCTGCCTCCACACAATTGTGTGTTAATTTCTTATATATTAAAACCTTCCTCATTCCTTAAATATTGGTTGAAGTATTTCTTACTAATTGAAGTACCGGGATTTGCCCGAAAGGTTTTTAATTATTTTTTCAAAAATTTGAGAGATTTTTTAAAATTTTTGCTTGAATTTTATTAAATTCCAGACATTTGCATGTGAAATTCTTATAATTTAAAACAAAATCTTAATTTTAATTCAGATAGAAGATTTCATGTTGGGCCAGACTGCCAATAATGGGGCATTAGAGGTTCGAATCTCAATCGGGTGAACTGGGGATGGTTTTTCCTTAATGGTTTTCTACTCTCCCTCCACACAAATGCGGGTTCACTTCTTCAAAATCAACCTTCCCAATTCCTAGTCAATTAGAGTAATTAGCAATTTCGTATAGCCCGAACGGCTAGTAAAATGCGGTAGCCAAAAAAAAAATACTTTAATATGTGTCCAAACCAAATAGTTTGTAATAAAGACTAAAAAAGATCAGAAATTTGGTAATTTTTATTCAAATCTAAAATTATATACAACATTTTAGAGATTTCAACCACTCGTTTATGACATAAGTAACTCTGTGATAATAGCGTCTAAATATTCATGGACTAAGTTAAGACGCTATATAAATGAAACTTCAATCGATTATAAAATAATTTTTTATCCAAATTTATGATTATGATTCCCTTTTATTAGAAAATAAACTACATTGATTATGGTCACGTGGACTTAGGGCCTATCTATTAGATTGATCTTTTTTTTTTTTTTTTTGAGAGAAGGAAATATGCGCTTGACCCCAGGAAAGTTATAGAGGGTAATTTTTGTATATTAAGGTCATTCGACAATAAGAATAACGGTGACCTGGCGGTCTAGGGGTAAGGTGTCAGACTTATATGCTGGCGGCCGGGTTTCAATCCTCGGTCCCAGCACAGATTTATCTGATTACCAAACCCTTCCTTCACCTCTGACAAGACATCTTGTGAATGTGGGGAATGCCAGGCCTCCACCGTGGTTCGGAT
>CABEEJ010000060.1:227835-239432 GCA_901482245.1 Timema douglasi
ACGTTAAACTGTAGGTCCTCCATTTCATCTCACAATCACCCTACCATTACACATTAGCGTAATGGCGTATAACCCGAACGGGTAGTAAGACGCGGTGCTAATATAAGAAGAAGAAGAATTACGAATGTTTTTTTGTCAATAAAATCTTGGGGGGATTTTAACAAATGTGGGGTATGGGGCAGAGGGGGGGTTAGCTTGGAAATAGCAATGTCTTAACCCATTCCAGCAACAACGATCAGATAAGGAAGGCCGGTGTCCGCTACCTGTGTGTGACTATAATTGGGATTATATGACTCTCTGTCTTTGCCTGACATATTATGTTCTGCTAGTTGGTGTTGTCTCTATAATAGTAAAGTCAGAACAAGAACTTTCACCAGATAGAAATGTCTATTCTATATTAGCTATGACTAATTTGGAAACATTAGAATAAAAATTAATGAGGGGAGATAGTTTGAATAAAAACTTTTTCCTAAATAACGACATTGCTTACTATAAAATGAGATAGAATCAAACTATCGGGGTGTTAATAAGAAAAATATTTAAATATGATTAAAAGGATGTAATGTAGACACTTTTAAACTGCTTATACATTGAAAATTGTTTTTCTTTGACATATTTATAAATATTTAATTGTGTACATCTCATATTGTGATGAATGTCTAGTTATATATTATTAAGTTTAAGCCTCGTACATTAAATATTTTATGTTAACAGTGGTGCAATTTACAGCATAAATATCAAGTTTCCCTCCTTATAACACGTGATCTGTATTGATTAGAAATCAGTGAATCACTATACAAATTGTTAGAAAGGTGCAGTATAATATATAATGTTACTTGACCCTGGTAAGCTAGTAATTTCTACACATACGTTCAGCTTTAACTCAATATTTAATTCTACAATCCCTTATTTCAAAACTAAGATTCATGCCAAAATATAATTAAAATAAACCAATAGGACACTTTTTCCTTAACAAACCTACTGTTTGAGTATTATTATTTGAAAAATAAATACGTCAACATTTGAATGACTCATTTTAAACGAACTTTTCTATTTTTTCTTTTTTTAGAATATTTAATGAGCTATAAGATTACGCTGGATTTTTTATTTTGTTATCACCGCGTCTTATCACCAGTTCAGGTTATACACTTATGTACTAATTACGCTAATGGTTTAATAGATGAAGAAGGTAATATCTAGAGGAGGTCTACCCTTATTTGCATGGAGGAAAAGTGTAAAAACTACTCTCCGTAAACCAGACCACGATATGAGCCTCAATATCTCCGTCATCGGCAGTCTAGTCTACTGTGAAAGTGATGCCTTAGACCATGCGTCCAACAAAACCGGTATCTAAGCTTGATGAAAAAGGTATATAGATTTAGATTTCTTTAACAAATACAGTGATTTTCTGATTTACTTATAACATTAAATAAAAAGATATTTAAGAAAAAGAAGTGATCCTTCCTCTTTTCTTTGATATAAATAATTTCTTAAATTTATTTAGTTTTTTCTTATTTATATGTCAAAGTTTGGTTGTAAGTGAAGTTCAAAACAAAATTTAACTTGGATAGACTTTTGAAGTAGTTTCATAAAACGACACATGTCATTTTATTTTAAATCTTGTGGCCTTACAGCGATTGATACTTTTGCCATAATCGAGACAGTTGCAATTTTGCCAACTGTTCCTCAGCGCAAAGCTGGTTACATTTCATCTGAACCATATCTTCCTCAGCTTTAACCCTTTATAGTAAATCTGCGGAATACTCAGAGGAGTATTAGGACAAGTCGAGTCAAAAAATAAATTTGGAGTTGGATCACAGCTGACTTTGATAATTATTTATTTAACCCACTGATAATTCTAAGAGCATTTTATTTCAAAATTTGCTTACCTCGGTTTATTACAGTCCAAGTATCAATGTAAGCAAATTTATAAATTACAAACATATTTATAGGACTGCTTTGATAACATTTGGCTGTTGTAAGTGTTTTGATAGTATCTCTCAAAAAGTGACAGCTGCACGGCTAATTAATTGACTAATGAATTCATGAAAGTATATCTAGTAAACTTTATTTATGTCAGAAATTGATAAATCTAATATTGGTCAGAAACCATTGGGAGGAACTAGACGCATATAGCAGGATAGCAATATAATGAATCTGAAAGAGATAGGAAGTAATTAGGTGGACTGGATAGAACTAGCTTAAGATACGGATATGTTGTAATGAAGTGGAGTGGATAGAACTATCTCAGTATAAAGATAGGGTGTAATGAGTTGGATTGAAAAGAACTAGCTCAAGATGGGGCTATAGTAAAATGAGGTGAACTGAAGAAAAATAGTTCAAGATAGGGATAGGGTGTAATAAGGTGGGCTGGTTATAACTATCTTAAGATAGAGATAGGGTGTAATGAAGGGGAGTGGATAGAACTAACCCCAGATAAAGAGAGGGTGTAATGAGTTGGAGTGGATAGAACTAACACAACATATGCATAGGTTGTAATGATGTGAATTGGATAGAGCTAGCTAAAGATATGAAGAGGGTTTCATAAGGTTGACTGGATAGAACTAGTTCAATATATGAATAATATATAATGAGCTTGGACTGGATAGAACTAGATCAAGATTTGGGTAGGATGTAATAAAGTGGATAGAACTAGCTCCAGATAAAAATAGGTTGTAATGATGTGAACTGGAGAGAACTAGATAATGATATGAAGAGGGTGTCATGAGGTTGACTGGATAGAACTAGTTCAATATATGGATAATATATAATGAGCTCGGACTGGATAGAACTAGATCAAGATTTGGGTAGGATGTAATGAAGTGGATAGAGCTAGGTCAAGATAGAGAAGGTGTCATTCTTTTGTAAGTGTAGCTATGAACTCCTGATCTCCTGATTCTGTAATATAAGTAAGTAAGATAAATAAGCTCTTCCTAAGAAAACTGTAATATTCCTTGTTATAAGGCTAGATCCGTCCCTAGAGCTTACAAATAAAAGATAAAACTTTGTTCATCCTTTCTCTTTCTTTTGATACTTATTTTATATATTCATAAAAAAGACGGGGGCCACTTTAAAAAAAGCTATTTGAGCTATCTATATTGTATCTCCCGAATCTGCTGTCAGCTTATAGCTTGTGCCAAGTCAGACATGAATTAATCTTGACCAAAAAAAGTCTTTATATATAACCCACTTAAAAAAAACTTGGTGGCCTGGCTTCAGCAAATAGAAAACGTAATTTTTTCTCATTTAAACTTTTGGAAGTCTCAGAAATCAAATTATAATTCCATTTTCTTATATAAATACATTAAACTATAGCTAATATTCTGCTTTAAGGGTTAACCTTTGAAACAAGAAGTTTGACAAGCAAAAATTACTTTAAAAAAAGTGATATATTAATAAATTTAAAAAAAGTTATTTATAAATTTACTGCTACATGAATTGAGGGACTTTAAACGATCTATAAAACAATACGTAGCCACCATAAACATAAAAAAAATTTACTAGATTTCAATATATAATATTTAGCAACGCGTCATAATACCCATTCGGGTTATACGCTTTTAAGTAATATTTACACTAATGGATTAGGAACTGGGAAGGTTGAATTAGAGGAAGTGAACCCGCATTTGCGTGGAGGGAGAATGAAAACCATTTAAGAACCCCCCCCCTCCAGTTCGCCCGACCGAGATTCGAACATCGATCTCCCCGTCCTCAGCAGTCGAGCTCAACACGACAAGCGCGTTAGCCAACTACGCCACCGAGGCGGGTGATTATTTACTAATTTCCTTAGTATGTTAAGGGTGAGTAAATTCAAATTTAGATAGAATTTATTGGCACTTTCAAAGAAGTAGTGTGGTAAATAATATACGAAAATAAACCTCAGTAAGCCCTACTGGGATTCGAACACATATCTTCTCTAATCGTTGGCCCAGTATATTAAGCCTACAAGAATGACGCCATAGACCATACAGACAACTAAATGGGCAGGCCTATAAAACTTACAATAAAAGATACGAATCTATTTCACTTAAATGCGAGATTAAAACATTTATATCGTATGAATAGAATTTTTGACTTTAAAAAATGTGCTCTGGAAATATATATAACCCAATATTCTACGTAGTTTTGTTCATGAAAGCACGTATAACCTTAAGAAAGGTACTCTCAAGCAGTATATAGGATTTTTTCTTAGTTTGTTTTATTTTAAGAGAGACTTTCTAGTTCATTCAGAAACAAGGTTGAATTTAAACCATTTTTCTTTTGTTCATAAGGCATCTAAGAAGGAATAATTAAACAAACAGATTCTTCAAACGCTACACAGACATAGTACACTCAGTTTAAATTAATGCGAGACCTCTTAAGACATATTTATTTACCATCCCGTTTTAGTACAGGTTTAGGTTATAGGCATACATTTAAATTATGCTATATGCTAGGGACGATGATGTTATAAATCAGAACCAAACCCTTCCTTCACCTCTGACAAAACATCTTGTGAATGTAAGGAATGCCAGGCCTCCACCGTGGTTCGGATTCCACGTTAAACTGTAGATCCTCCATTTCATATCACAATCACCCTACCATTACACATTAGCGTAAGTGCGTATAGCCCGAACGGGTAGTAAGACGCGATGCTAATAATAATTATAAATCAAAGGAAATTAAACAGCATTTGTGAATAGTATGATGGTGAAATCTTTTTAATAAACAAACTCTCCATAAACTCAGCTGGGACAGGAACCATAGCCTCTTATTCACTGACAAACTAGACCAGACCTTCCTAAACCATGGGTCGCACCCACACATGGGGTCACGTAGATGGATTTGGGAGGGAGGGGGGGGGGGGGGATCACAAAAAAGTTGGTAACAGTAAAAGATTTCTGAGCGCACAGCAACCAGAAATTAATTTAAAACTAAACGCGTAATTAATCCGAGGTATTTCTGTCAGTGCTCACCCGCGTTGTAACGCACGACTTCACTTCAGCCTTAGTTCTGAACACAAAACAAATTGAAACATGTTTATGTTAAAAGAAGAATTTGAAAGTTTTACTCTAAACGATAACATTTGGAAGAATAAGGTTGAAAATATTTCTCTAGAAATGTTTATAGCTACATTATTATTATTAGCACCGCGTCTTACTACCCGTTCGAGTTACACACACTTACGCTAATGTGTAATGGTAGGGTGATTGAGAGATGAAATGGAGGACCTACATTTTAACGTGGGATCCGAACCACGGTGGAGAGATCCGAACCACGGTGGAGGCCTGGCATTCCCCACATTCACAAGTTGTGATTAATACACGTCTGGTCAGAGGTGAAGGAAGGGTTTAGTAATCAGATAAATCTTTGCCGGGACCGAGGATTGAACCCCGGCCGCCAGCACAGTTTATAGCTACAGATGAATATATAAATTGAAAATAAACTTACCAAAGGTTTAATAATAATAATAATTAGCACCGCCTCTTACTACTCGTTCGGGCTATACGCTTTAAGTACTAATCACGCTAATGGATTAGGAATTGGGAAGGTTGAATTAGAGGAAGTGAACACGCATTTGCGTGGAGGGAGAGGGGAAAACCATTTAGGAAAAACCACACCCAGTTCTCCCGAACAAGATTCGAACCACGATCTCCCCGTCCTCAGTAGTCGAGCTCAACACGACAAGCGCGTTAGCCAACTACGCCACCGAGGTGGGTTCCAAAGATTTAATTGTAAGAGAAAATTGGAGAGCAAATTCAGAAATACTTCCCTTTAAATTATCTATTATTAAATAAATGGTAGGTGAAAGTGATTTCAGCCTGTCGACATTTGTTTATACTTAAAGCATTTATGAAGCAATTTGAAAAGATATCTCAATATTTCTCTAGCCTAGAGTACATGGCTTTCATTATATGTACCAATATGTATAAACCATCTTACTTGCCAAATAGAGGATACATAAATAATTGTATCTAGTGAGAGCAAAGGAATAGAAAGGTGACTCTCCGGAGTTCTCTTGACCCTCCTGGGATTAACTGGACCCCCATGGAATATGTTGTATGCTTCCATTAAAGTGTGATCCACAAATAAATATAGAAACCTAATGTTTAACTATTTTTTTACTCTCTTAAAGTTTTAATTGTATATGTTACCAACCGAATATTTGTTAGCAAATATTTTAATATTCACGGTGACCTGGCGGTCTAGGGGTAAGGTGTCGGACTTCTGTGCTTGCGGTCGGGGTTCAATCCTCGGTCCCGGCAAAGATTTATCTGATTACAAAATCCTTCCTTTCGCCTCTGACTAGACATCTTGTGAATGTGAGGAATTCCAGGCCTCCACCGTGGTTCGGATTCCACGTTAAACTGTAGGTCCTTCATTTCATCTCACAAATCACCCTACCATTACACATTAGCGTAAGTGCGTATAACCCAAACAGGTAGTAAGACGCGTTGCTAATAATAATAATAATAATAATAATTTAATATTCACCTTCAAAATATACCTTATAAAATTTGCGATTTTAAAATTAGCTCTTTCAAAATTTAACTACTGTATTTTTTCCCCCTTCATTCATCCATATAATTTTGAAAAACAAAGGACGTATCTTGAAATGAACCGATTAAGTTGGGTCCAAGAAAATGAGTCAAACATTTTTTGTTATCGCATGAAAGATCCTACTTGAAGGGTCAACCCAAGAAAAAAATTAGCTTGGATACTAGAACAACTTTCAGAAGTGGAGTTTGTAAAACAAGGGCAAAGTTGGGGTGTTCGGACTCCCCTAGAATTTATTAGTGGACCCTCCTAGAAAAATTGAGCTTCCTATACCCTTGATTTTGAGACTCATTCAAATTTGATAAGAACATGAGGTCGAGGTTGAAATTGTTCTGAATTTTACGCAATGGAATATTTTTAGTTTTGGTAAGGAGAGTAAAGCTTATTAGTTTGAAAAAATTAAATATAAATTATTATATACTTAATATAGGCTGTTGCATTAAGATATGATATAATCCGCATTAGGCAATCAGTGAACAAAGTGTGTTTTAAGATCTTTCTCATGTTAAGGACCTTAAGGGCAGTTGGTTCCATCATGTTCAAATAAAGTAGACTATGGTTTTATTGGAGAAATATTTTAAAATATTATATGTAATGTTTCTAATTTAGTACTATCATACCAAACTGATTTGGTTTACTTTAGTTTTGTTGGTTTACTAAAAAAAATAATTAAGGACTATTGATATACCTACAGTGTTTACTGTAATTACCATATGGATTAGCAACTAATCTATCAGTTATAAACTCACACACGTCAGTGAGTACGTGTTTCTCATATAATACAGAAGACTGGTAATGGGCAGACCATGTTTCAAACCCCGAATAGGCATTATGAAAGTGTTATTTTCTAAAAAAAAAAATATCCCCATTTTCCCTATACTTAACCAGGGGTACATTTCCTCAAAATTCTACTTGTCTCATATCTACTAATATAGTGTTATTATTTTCTTTTAACCAGGAAAGGTAGACAAATTAAGTGGAAAGAATTATCGTTCTACACTTCACCCCATGAAGAGATATTTGCGACAGTGTGATACACACTGATATAAATCAATGGTGGTGGAAATTTAGTTTAAACAAGGAGAGGAGTGGGGGAGGGGGGGGGCTGTAGTCAGATATAAAGGCTATTTTTAGGATCTCAAACCCACTAGCTATAGACTTGAGAACCTTTATCTAGAAAATGTTCAGAAAATTGGATACCTCTAAAATTAGGATTGGTTCTCAACTGGAAATTTTTTCAAAAATTAAACTCCTATAGGAGCTATTTGTAATGACCCTTCCCAAGAAATATTTTAAAATTTGAATATTTCTAGAAGAATTTTGTAGAACACCCCCTTGGATATTTATTTTAAATTGGATGACCATGGAAGTTATTTAGAGTGGTAATCGCCTGGAAATTTTAAATAAAATTGGACACCTCTAAAAGCAATTTGGAGTTGGATGCATGTTCATATTTTACCATATTTCATAAAAATTAACTTATTATTTAAAAGTCACAACACCCTACCCCTGAACAGTATTGCCAAGATGGTCTAGCCAGACTTGATGTTGATGGAGAGATAATGGTGAAAAAAATTCCAAATTTTACCAATTATAAATCTTTCATTTATACAAAGAATCGAACCAGGTAGCCTAAAGCAGATGTGCAGCCAACTGAGCTAGGATGCCAGAAAAAACTAATATTTTATTATTATTTTATTTTCTCCACTTATATCTAAAGTTATTTATTTAATAAAATAAGTACATATAAAAACCGCTGATGGAGTATATAATAGCATAACTCTTCACAAAATGGCAGAAAGAAATATCAAGCACTCTTCAGCATCCAATCCCCCTTTTTGAAGAAGCCAAAAAAAATCAAAACGTTTTCCATTTTAGTCTTTTTTTTGTTTCCAACAATAGGATAAAAGACTTTTTTTCTATTTTTAAATATGGAAATAAGAAAGATATTTTTACTTAAAACACTTCCATTCATTGAAGTGTCTTTCGCATTCGCGCTTCTTTCCAGAGCAGATTTTAATTAATGCGATTTTTTTTTAATTTTCTTCCTTTATTATATTTTTCTAAATGCACAAACGTTAGACGGTAGAATGGAAACTTTGGAAAGGGGGGGTGGAGGGGAAAGCCAGGGTAAGTCTACAAGCGGTAGTGGGAGAGAAAACTATGAAGACGGGGAAGTATAAAACATTTATTTACGGGCACGACGACACCCCAGGACCTACCCCTAGCACCTCTCAGTGAGGTTTGCCAAGACATTCCTATAAATTGCAAAACTGTCACTGTGGAGAATGGAACTATATTTTCCAGTACCTTGACTTAAGCATATTTTAGTAGTATTAAACTACACTTTTTAATCACATAAATAAAAACATTAATAAACAAATTTATTATTCTTATGCGGCACCAATAAGACATAAACACTTTAAAACACATTTCCCTACGTATATAAGGGTAAAAAGAACAACCCCTTTGATTATTCTAAAGAGAGTAAATATCAAGCTAGAGGGAAAAAAAAGAAACCCCTATTTATTTATAAAAACAAAATACTAACTACCGGTAAAAAAAAACGTAACTACCAGTAAAGGAACCAATCCCTATCTACCAGTAAATATACTAGTATAAATCAAACCCCTATCTACTTATAAAAGAACCAACATTTTGTCCATGCGCAAATGATCAAGAACCTCATCTCTTGAAAAATATGTAATAAACCGTTTATGTGTATATAAGACAAACCCCTATCTTTGGTAAGAGTATAAACACTTTGTCTATAGGTAAAAGAATAACGAAATATCTTCGGTAGACGAATAAACTCTTTGTCTATGTATAAAAGAACAAAGCTCTATCTTTGGTGAAATAATAAACACTTTTCTATAGGTAAAATAGCAACGCCATATCTTCGGTAGACGAATAAACTCTTTGTCTACAGGTAAGATAGAAACGCCATATCTTTGGTATAAGGATAAACTCTTTGTCTATGGATAAAAGAACAAAGCTCTAGATTTGGTGAAATAATAAACACTTTTCTATAGGTAAAATAGCAACGCCATATCTTCGGTAGACGAATAAACTCTTTGTCTGTGGATAAAAGAACAAAGCTATATCTTTGGTGAAATAATAAACACTTTTCTATAGGCAAAATAACAACACCATATCTTTGGTAAAAGATTAAACTCTTTGTCTGTGGATAAAAGAACAATTTCCTCTCTTTGATAAAAGAATAAACTCTTTGTATAAGTAAAAGAACAATGCCTTATCTTTGTTAGTAGATTAAACTTTTTGTCTATAGATAAAAGAACTAATATTTTCCTCTTTGTCCACACGGTCAAGTACATTTGTATATACTCTATTTTAAAGTAATAGAAACCCCTTTCTAAACAACAAAAAATGATGTTATATAAGTAATAATTTTATATTTTATCACACACCTCATTAGTGGATACAGGGGTGATCATTATAAGAAGCCGAGTGTCTGTCACTATGAAATTTTTTATAATGATAGCACATCATTAAACAATTAATTTCGAAGTCTTACACTTAGGATCAGTTGGTAGAACGTATACCTACTGATCTAAGGGTCCCAGATTCGAATCCTGGCATCACCTAAAAATTTATCAGTGTTTAAATGTGGAATTCCTTTTTCACAGTGATAAACTAATAGCTTTGGGGTTGGGGGTTGTGTTACATACTGCGATGGGCAGGAGTTGCATTGCGAATTTGAGAATCTAGAACCTTGTTCAGAACACTGACTGGCAAATCAATAAGAAGAGACTCTTGGAAAGATTTAGACGTAGTTGAAATAATAACATTAAAATAGACTTAAAATAAATAGAGTGTAATAAGAAGGACAGGATAAAACTAGCTCAAGATAGAAATAGGCGGATGTTGTAGGTGTGGCAGTGAACTTTTGGGTTCCTAATACCATAAAGTATGTAAGTGTTAATATACTCAGTCATTTCTAAAGAACACGTATGTATCTAAAAATTATCTGTTAAAAAATTATATTCATATTAAGTCTAAAATACATATAAATAAATAAACCATTACAAAAGTTAGTGTTTATATGTATTATAATTAAAACTAACCTACGAGTACATTGATTAAACAAAATTAAGGAATAGAAAAAGGAATTGTATCTATGTTTAGTAAAACCTTGACTTCCTGTTAGATTATTTAATTTATTTTTTTAACTAAACTTATCGTAAGAAATCTTTATTCATTTTTGATATTAAAACATTAAATATATTGAACTTCTTTGGCCATGTAAAATTATAACGTATATCTTATTCCTTTAATTCCAGACAATATCTTTGTTTTTTATTTTCGTTTAAATATTTGATGAGTCATATTCTTTTTTTGCTGTGTGTTTATAAATTTCATGTTAAATTGGTTATAAATTTGTATAGTGTTGACATTTGGTGACAAATATAAGATTCCTTGATCCATTTCTTTGGGAGATATATGCAATCAAATATTAGTAATTTTAATAATTTAATCATAATATTAATTAAATTAATTAATACTAACTTTGAGTCCCACACATTAGTAGTTTTACTTTAACCGAGGTACGCCAAAAGCATAAGCTATAAAGTTTGACCCCTTATAGCTCATGAAGATTAATAATGATTTTAAATAATTTAATCACAATTTATATGTTACACTATTTTTTTAATTCGATAACGTATTTACTCTTCTACGATCTTAAAGTATTTAGTAACTTAATAATCTTTTTCTTTAGATACTAAGTAGATAAATAATTCAAAGTACTTTTTTAATATCGTACTACCAAAAAATATATTTTTTTTAAATTATTTCAGCCTTTTGAGCAGGTAAGTTTGTTTTTAAAATACATCCAAACAAAAGTTTTTTTGACAAACAGTGAAAAATGAAAGATGACAAGATATATTATAACCAAAGACATACGTTCATAAATATCAGAATAAGAATGTCGTCATGTAGAGAATATGTGCATATATATGAGATGTTACACTAACACAACACACAGCTGACATTTTTAAATCCAAGTTGACAAGCCTCTTCTTTCTCTCTCCTTTTTTTTT
>CABEEJ010000060.1:239738-251110 GCA_901482245.1 Timema douglasi
ATATATATATATATATATATATATAGATCAAATTTGGCTAGACCATCTCGGCAATACTGATATTATGATCGATTCTCGATTCTTACTGGTATCGAAAGAATCGAGAATTGATCATAATATCAGTATTGCCGAGATGGTCTAGCCATATTTGATGTATGTATGTATATATATATGTGTATATATATATATTAGCGCTGTCAAACTTGACTCCTCGATACTTTGACACCCTCGATTCTTACTGGTATCGAAAGAATCGAGAATCGATCATAATATTACGATTCTCGCTAATAGTTTCTCAATTCTCAATAAAACTAGCAACAAAAAAAAGGCAATATTCAAAATAGGTAATAATCGATTATCTCTCATATTAACTTAATTATTTGCCATTTCACTTAAACACCGGCAAATTGTAAATACACCATAATGGCCCGAATATAGTACGATCCCGAATATAATACGACCCTAATATTTTGAGGTGTTCAATGTGAAAAATAAATGGTCTAGAATATAATAAGACTTGACATAATGACAGCATCAAGAGATAAAAACTTAATAACTTTGACCCACTTTTCTTTAAATTAAAAGTTAAGTGAGACTCTCAGAATATATTAATCGATTCTAAACAAACAATCGATACATAATACATATACTAAAATGGCAATTTTTCGTAAAATATTGATATATCTATCATTAATTATTATATTACAAAGTGTATATCGAAAGCTACAATATTCCTATCAAATTAAAATGGACGGTCTTCTGTAATTATAGTCTATTCTTCGTAACTTTTCAACTATCAATGTTTTATTTATCTCTTTGAATAAGACAAGTTTAATAAAAAAAAAATAGAACAAAAATCGAAGTAGTTAATAAAAATGGAGTAAAATAGCTATATTCATCTTAATTCAATAGATTATCGATATATCGTTGCCAAAACGTAATCACTAATTTATGGCGAGCTAACGTGATCAGTTATGGTGGACGACTTGAAATTTGTACAACTTGTGAAATGTATTGTTCTTTCATTTATAAAATCCACAATTTGTTGAAATCATTTTGAGTTTATTTGAATTTTTTTGTTTTGAAAATTTTAGTGAGTTTAATAATTAAACATTGTGAGATTAAAGTTTCAAGTGAAATTTGTTTAAATGGTCGAGTCCAAGTTTCGAATTGAGGGGGGAAGTAGGATATCAGGCACGATAGATTATATATGCAATAATACTTTGGAAAATAATTAAAAAGGAAATGTACAAAAATTGGAATCGAGAATCGAAGAATCGAGGTTGAACTTAATAATCGGAATCGAGAAAAACAGGCACAATGACATATCTGTTGTGTATATATTAAGTTCAACCTCGATTCTCGATTCCAATTCTTGTACATTTCCTTTTTATTTATTATATATATATATAAAACGGTACATCCTAAAATTGAATTATATATATATAATTCTAAATCCTAAAATTGAAATTGGCTATTTCAAAAATTGGGAAAATAACTTCCCATTCCTTAAATTGGCTTCTTCGCTTGTCAATTTCATGGACTAGGCAAAAACTCGTCTGGTTTTTGATTCGGGTAGCACTTGTACTGCTCATACTTACACAACTATTTGTGAAACAAACGGTCTCATTCCCGAAGTACACCGTAAAATTTGAAATTATTGAAGAGGATGATTTAGATGATTAAATTAACTACCCGAAATAACAATTAAGTGGTTGACAATTATCTTACTATATCCAAACACAAAACACCATTCACAATCTCGTTTTAACTTAACAAACTGGAACTAACCTTAATAAGGAGCCTGCACCGCGTTTGATTTAATTATTTTAGTTTAGCGAGGTATTTTTATTAAAAGATAATTAGTTTAAGAAATCATACCCATTCGTAGCACGCAGTTGCTTGAAGGAAGAACTCGTGAACCATTCACCGGCAATACAGCGTTTCAAACAAACAGACGGTTATAATCACGGCTCACGATATCATATTGACGATATGGTTTACGCTTAACGGGCCCATTTGACTCTAATTTACCATACTCAGCTGACCGACTGTTCATGACCAACATTTCTGGCTGACGGTCAGTGATATTCTAACCTCGATTAACAGCCTGTAAAAACAATCTGTCTCGCACGCCCGGCGGACAGATTATTTAAGTTCTGTCAGCCATGTGATCGCAATAAATAATATGAGAAACGATACTAAGTGCAAACAACAAATACAAAATCAAGGACAGTTAAAGGCCGGTACACATTTTATTGAATGACTAGTTCATGACATTAACAGCAACAAGCGCTACCCAATTCATAAACTGGACATGAAATGGACAGTCAAATAATAGAAGGTTAGGTCAAGTTATGTTGGGTTAGTTTAATATACTATTTTAAAACAAAATTAAATTTAATTTTTTATGGTTAGGACAACATTCTTCAGTTCAAGCAATTTTGACCAAGTTAACGAATAAGAGGCCAGTTCACAAAAAGGACATAAATTGGTCAAAATCGTGAAATGGGAATGATCACTAATGAGGTGTAACATACATACCAATAAATCGCTAATCTTACATAAAGATCTAATGGTTTTCGGTTAATAACGAATATACCAGGATCTGCAGTGTTTTACATTCATAATAAATGTTTCTCTGGATGTAGCTAATATTCACTATTTTATTTCTCTCTTCTAGCATCAGAGAGATAACCTTGAAGAAAAGGATAAGTAATGTCGCATCATTCCCATCTCAAATACATTATAGTACTACTGCAATCTAACGGGAAGATATGGGACTATCTTTTCAATATTTTATATCAACTGTATAGAGTTATTTTCACTATTTAACATGTTCTTTGAATACATTCATACATATGGGTGGTGTTTTCTTACACAATTGAGTAGATAAACTTGTATTTTAATAATGGAGGCAGTTATTAATAAATAATAAGAGATTTAGATACTACTAGATATAAAATGTACAGTACACTCACACTGTAATTATTTTAATTTTGTTAACAGTTAGAAACCAACAGATTAAAAATGTATTTGAAGAATTGTTCACGAATATAAAAATTACAAGTTTTTTCAAAATATCTTGAAACATTCCTGTATGTGTATATATGGAGGTATTTGAATATTTGAAATGTGGTATTGATAGTTATAATCATCGGTGGACAACATATTTTCTCAATGTTTATGTAACAGTGTATATTATTTACTTTATGCTATTAGGTGGAGTGTTTCTAAATCTATGGATTATTTTTCACTTCACAAACTTTAGGATCTTTTTTTTAAATAAATGTCTATAGTTTGTACCGTGCATCTAACCATTTATTTTACCATTTATGGCCTATATTAATAAACTAAAAATTAATTACAACCCATAATTTCAATCATTTCTAAAAATTATGATAATTATTTGTTAATCTTGTCTGAAAGACAAAGGAATCACTGCTCATGTTATTAATGTAAGGAAACTTGTATCTTTTCTGCACATTCATCGAAAAATTCTACCATCAAACTTTGCACAAGTTTACCTGATTGCTAATTGTTTTGCTGATTGCCTTCATGATGATTGTACACATGGTAATAGTTTGGCTGAATTCATAATTACCGATTATTAATCTGTGTGCACCACGTGTCACTACTAGTTTAGGCTATTCATAATGTTGGATTAAATAGTTAGGTTATTAAATTTGTTAGTCAGGGTTATATCTGCTTCTAAATATCATAGCTTGTAGCCTGGTGACTGCGTTATCTGATGGCTTGTGATATTAAATGATCATTCATATATAGCCGACGATTGTCACATGTCCATCACAGACTCTGCCTTAAAATATGAGTGAAGAATGACCATGAGCATAGAACTTTTTTTGGATAACTCAGTGGGTATAACATTGGCGTATTAACCCAAATATCCCGGGTTCGATTCCCTTGTCTGGGTGTAGTTTTTCAATTTAAAGAATATTCACAAAAGGATAAAAATGAGGAAAGTATAATTTAGTGGAAATGTATCACAATATTAGTGAATATAGAGATGAAAAAAACTGGGTGCAATTTTCCCCGATACATTAGGTCGGGATTCAAACCCCAATCTCCCCATAATCTCCAGGTGAGTCTAAGATGAGAGTGACGCCTTAGATCCAGTGGTCAGCAACCGGTCGATCTCAGATACATTTTCAGACGATCACGTAAGGTAACTTTAACGCAGTCAAAAGTCAATCTTTGATTCCACTAAGCTCAGCAAATAATGTATCAAAAATTTTCAAATAAAATTTTAGTATGACTAAAAATAACCTCGATAGGTCATAATCGGTAATCTTATAGGAAAATCAAATAGTTGAACATAAGTATGTAAATTTTATTTATTCTATAAATTTTATTCCAGAAAGTTTGGGACACAAACATTAGAAGAAATGTTGAAATTAAAGATTTTATTTATATATATAAAATCTTTAATTTCAACATTTCTTCAAATGTTTGTTAAAGATTTTATATATATATATATTAATTTCAACATATCTTCAAATGTTTCTGTCCCAAACCTTCTGGAATAAAATTTATAGAATAAATAAAATGTATATATTTATGTTCAACTATATTATTTTCTTTTAAGATTACATATAATATATTTATATATATATATACAGAAATAAAATTAATAAACGATGGATAATCACGGAACCTTATATAAGTTAATAAGTTGATTGTGACCCCAAAAAGGTGCCAACCTCTGGTTCAGACCACAAGACCCCAATCACCCACCTTAGTGGTCAAATGGTTTAAGATATCACTATCACAATAGTGTTGTTTTCACTGTATGGTTCTCCATCACCTCGATGTTAGTGTGGGTACATCTCTACCTGATTAAACCTCACTCATCCCTAACACATTAACATAATTATTACATATGCGTCCAACACGAACCTGGTGATAAATAAAATTACCGAACAAAATACGTAAACATCTCCCGTTTTGCGCGAGGTAAAACATATCGTTCCCAGGGGATATATGGAAGAACAGAAGGCTAACGAAGACTGAAATGAAGAAGCCGAGAGACTTGAAAGGATACGAAGGAAGAGAGAGAACATCGGTTTTCAGGGTGGCTTGTCCTGACCACTTTACCGACTACTCCTTCGGTTCAAAAGCAAAAGCTCTCTCTTTCTCTTCCAACACAAGCCAGCACCTTGAAATCCTGTAAGTGCTCAAACATCGTCGAAAGCCTACTTGAGAGAAGAAGAAAAAAATACAGAAGAGGCTTTAACTGTTCCTAGCACCCGCAACCGGCGATACAATTCCATCCAAATACGACTTTAATTAAAGGCTTACTTACTGGTATAGACACGGCATGTAATTAAATTGAAAGGACGTTGGTAACTTTGAGAATAAGGAAGAGACTTAGAAAGAGAAACGTGACATCTTAAAGAACATAAAATGTATGTCAGTAAGATTTTTTTTTTCTTTTATGTCAACATATTATAAAATACTTCTATGACACTTTTATTTTTTTTAAGTGTAATGGAATTTTGAAAGCAATTTTTATATAAGGAAGACAAAAAAATAATAATCGAGAGAAAAAGAACACTGCAGGAAAGCATAAAAAGAAAAACGTCTCATCATTAGTGGCTATGGCATGAAAAAAAAAAAAAAGGTGATACCCTTAAAGCTTTAGCTCTGAAATAATAACAATAAAATAAAACTTGGCATATTAAAACTTTACTCTCCCCCAACTTCTTTCATCCCCTCTCCTCCTAACACTCTTTTCCTCATCTATGACCTATTCTTTCTTTCTCTATATTCTTCATATTCCTGTATTTTCTTATTTTCATACTGGTAGGTAACGACGCCACTTACACTTCAGCCATTGTCGTTGGGTTTGAGGTATCAGGGGGGTATCTACCCCCCCCCACCACCACCACCACCACCACCATCTTTACGCCTTACGCTTTTTCATCTGAAAGTAACGCCTAGGGGGGTCGTCACGCCCTACACCCCCCTCACCCGTTTCACTTTTCCCCGACAACTTATCGCAAACATGGTCCTTCATAAAAAAAAATATATCAGCATTCCCCCAGCGGTGAAGTCGTAATATAGTCGTAAGGTGGTAAATTGCATTCAAGGTAAAAACGACTCCCCCCACCCCCTTTTTTTTTTTGTTCGTTATTGTTGAATAAAGCTATATTTTATTCTTGATAAAAGCTTACAGCATAAAACAATTTTTTTTTAAATGACAAATTGAATTAACCCTAAAGAGCAGAGTTTTTTTAATTACTACGGTTGCAAAGAAATTTTTTCTCAGAGCTGATTAAATATATAAAAAAGTGGAGATATTTTAAATAAAAAGAGCATATCCTTTTATTTATACCTGCTACAGAATACAGAGTCTCTAAATAGCATGAGTGGGCCCTGTTTTAAGTCTTCTGAAACATACAATTTTTAATAATGTAAAAAAAAAAAAACCTTATGAGGTTAGCCTACTTTCAAATAAAGTGGTTATTTTTTTTTCCTTTTTTAAAAAAATTAATTATTCTATTAGAGTTTCCTGCCATCAGTCTTGTAAGGTTTAAAAGGGAAAGTAAAAAAAAAAATACGGCGTTCTTTGTGTGAGTGATAGTACTGTCGTCATAGGATCGATTTAGTCTAAATACGGGTAGGTCAAAATGTGAACGTAACCGCCAATGTATAGTTTTATTCTGGGGGAGTGAGTGTGCAGGGCTTATTAAACCTTTTCCACTCACGACCCCTTTACACGTGACCCCGGGTTTATAGTTGTATAAAATAGGTAACTTATAAAAATCTAACATTTGCTGATAATAAATCATTAAAAATGATTATTAGCACCGCGTCTTACTACCCGTTCGGGTTGTACGCACTTACGCTAATGTGTAATGGTAGGGTGATGGTGAGATGAAATGAAGGACCTACAGTTCAACGTGGAATCCGAACCACGGTGGAGGCCTGGCATTCCCCACATTCACAAGATGTCTTGTCAGAGGTGAAGGAAGGGTTTGGTAATCAGATAAATCTGTGCTGGGACCGAGGATTGAACCCCGGCCGCCAGCACAGAAGTCTGACACCTTACCCCTAGACCACCAGGTCACCAAATCATTTTAAAAAAATGTTTAACAATTCTTCGGTATAAGCCCTACATATTATTTTACTATTTATTAAAGAAGAAAGCAAATTTGTATACTAATGAGATAAGGGTACTGGTTTATTTTTACATACATAATTAAATCTTGGCCGAATATTTAATACTGCTTGACGTAGAGCATCTTCAACATTTCTTAGAGTTGATCGATACCTTAATTTTATAATCGTCCCTTCTAAAGAACTATCCACATAAATACAAAGTACAAAATGTCAGATGTATGTTTAAGACTATTTCAAAAACTGTTGGATGCTCTGTCCTAATGCCAAGCCAAAATTAATTTAATAATTTTGTAGGAAACTCAAGTTTTAAACCTGTGTAACTTGATATCTCACCAATTCTTCTTAAAATTTTTGATGTCAGATGACTGAAGTGTTTGATTTCATTTTATTACGGTTTATGAACCCAACTTAGTTTTTTTATAATCGAAATTTTAAGGGAATTATTTATGAAACGGTGTCTCCAGGTACTTCAAATGATCAATTTTAACTCTTAAAATTACATCTTTGGGAAGTCTATTTTCAATTATAAAATCATATGTTGCTGTTAACATTTTTAAATAACCTTTTTCCGCCCTATTCTTCCTTATGTTAACATTTTTTAGTAAATCTTTTAACATAAATATGTTACAATTTGTTTTGTGTTCAGAACCAAGGTTGTAATGAAGACGCGTGATGCAACATGCTGCCAGGAACACCTAGGAGTAATTAGGCGTTTGAATTAATTCTTGTAGGTGACCTGGTGGTCTAGGGGTAAGGTGTCAGACTTCTGTGCTAGTGGCAGGGGTTCAATCCTTGGTCCCGGCATAGATTTATCTGATTACCAAACCCTTCCTTCACCTCTGACAAGACATCTTGTGAATGTGAGGAATGCCAGGCCTCCACCGTGGTTCGGATCCCACGTTAAACTGTAGGTCCTCCATTTCATCTCACAATCACCCTACCATTACACATTAGCCTAAGTGCGTAAAACCCGAACGGGTAGTAAGACGTGGTGCTAATAATAATTATTATTAATTCTTGGTTTTTGCGCATTCAGAAACCTTTAACTGTTGCCAAATTTTTCGCGACTCCCACATTCAGTTACGTGACTCATAGCTTAAGAATATCTGTCTTAAAGTATAATACCTTTCCGTGCATTTGTTGGAACACTACAGGAGTCCTTACAAACGGAATGAGAAACAGTTAAACGGGGACCAAATAGGAAGCTATTTATCTACTGGAGATCTACTGAGAATGTAGGAAATGTGAGAAAGGACCTGTATTATTGCAGATTTTAGATAAGAAAACAACTTCTCGATCAAAATAAATCAAATAATTCCCCATCAGAAACATAGAGTTTAATGTTCTTCACGTGGTGATGTCAACAGAGAAATCTTGAAAAACTGTCAAGGGTGTCCAAGAAATTAGTGATAACTTTTTCTATTTATTTAAAAAGTTGTTCATCTATTGTCGCTATGCTCCTGACAGATATTCAGGATTTGTTGATATCACCATGTGAAGAAAATTAAACTCTACTAGTGTATTGTTGCAGCGATGCTTGCATATTATTGCACTAAAATGGATTCTATATTTTTAATTGGAAACAGGATATATAAAAAGACCTTATTTGACTTTCTAATTAAAAGTTTGTTAAAGGCTATCAAATTACATTGATATTTAGCTTTCGTTGTTTGATTTGAATCAAAACTTGTATTTTCCCTCTTCCGTCCACGATGATAAAATTTTAAACGAACCTTCTCCCAGCACTCTATCTATTCGTTGCACCAAACGACTCAAGTAAGAATTATTAAGGCGGGGTGCTAGTGAGAGCGAGTTTAGTGCATTGATTTTGCAGTTTTTATAGCACAAACATCTTTTGGCCAAAATAAATTAAATATTTCTTCTATAGAAACATATAGTTTTGTTTTGTGCACATGCTAATATCAACAGTTGTTGAATATCTGTCATGAGCGTTGCAGCATTTGGTGACAAACCTTTCTCTTCGTTTAAAAAGTTTGTCACCAAATGCTACTATGCTCATGACATATATTCAATAACTGTTGATATTAGCATGTGCAGAAAACAAAACTCTATGTTTCTATAGAAGAAATATTTGATTTATTTTGGCCAAAAGATGTTTGTGCTATAAAAACTGCAAAAATACTGCCCTAAGCTCACGCTCACAAGCACAAACGTAAGCTGCCAATATTTTAACAAGAGAGAAATATTTTATTTACCGATAAACAATAATAGGAAAATAATGGTTTCCATGGTGATGTAAACAAAGAACGATTGTACATTTTAGCCACTGCCCACACAGAATGAAAATATGGAAAATTCGAAAGGAAAATTTAGTTTTAGCTCTAGGCTAATATATTTGCTGGATTACTTGACCCCTAATCTTTAAAATGAATGTGAGGCCTAAAATCGGTAAAACCATTAACTCCTAATTCCAACTATCAAAAATGGGCCTATTAAATTATATAGAATCGAATTTGTGAGGGAGAATGCGTGTTAAAATGTGCGAGAGTGTGTGTGAACAAAATTTAGTGTAAAATTTAGGGAGATATCTTGTGTGAAAATAAGAGAGAATGTGGTCGCATGTGAGAGAGAGAGAGTTTGAGAAAGAAAATTAGGGAAGGTGAGATTAGTTTAGAGAGATAAAATTATAATGAGAGAGAGAGTTATAATACAGGGTTTAAGAGAGAGGGTTGGAGAGACAGTTAGAGAGAGAAATTGAGAGTGTGAGTTTGAGATAAAGAGTGTTTGAGGGAGGGAGAGTGGGTTTGAAAGAGAGAAAGTGTGTTTGAAATAGAGAGAGAGAGAGCGAGATTGTGATATATAGAGTAAGAGATATTTAAAGATGGTTTGAGACAGAGATTTTGAGTGATAAAGAGCAACTATTTGAGAGATAGAGATAGAAAGCGAGCAGTTGAGAGATATAGAGTGAACGTTTGACAGAGAGCTTAAGAGAGAGAGTATAATAAATATAATTTAAGAGAAATCGTGTGATAGAGAGTGTATGTAGGCTATGTGTGTGTGAGAGAGGGGAGAGTGTGAGACCGTTAGAGAGAATGTGTGTGAGAGCGTGAGAGTGTCAGAGATAGAGAATGTGAAAAGATAGATGGGGTACACAAAACATTACTTTTAAATTTCAGATCTTCAAAATTAATTGATAAAATGAACACATATTATATTTTTACTGTGTTACTACTCGCTAAATTGAACATCAAAACCCATAGTTTGAAAAAAAAAATAGCACTTAAACTCATAGTTAAATAGTTAGAATTATTATTTTTTTAAATCATTCATGATCATTTTTGAGCTTATAATACATATTAAAACATATTTAAACATTATTTTATCTTGCACGAAAAAAAATATGTAAGCAATGTTTCACGAATTTAACTTACAGTATCCTTTTAAATTTCGAACTATGCTCAATATTATTGATTTAAATGTGAATTAATGATAGCAACATTCCAATCAAAAATAAATGTTTCCTCAGTGTAGGAATTTAAATTTAGATGTGTTATTACTAGCATCCAAAGAGAAAATTGTGATGTGTTTGGACCAAAAAATAAAGATCAGGTTATTGTTTTTAAGTCAAACTGATATGTTTTATTTATATATTTAAACCAATGCAGAAAATAACAGTTTCCATTATGATTAAACAAAGAACGAAGAACTAAAAATGATCTGTGAAACTCGTATTTTCGTAGAAAACTACTATTTTTACCAACATCCTGGACTCCCAACCGTTTAAATGAGTGTTCGTTTGCCAAAATATGTTCAGTCATTTCCTCGTAATTTCTAATACTGGAAACGGGATTATCAAATTATATATAAGGATACTTATTTAAAAGCAATATTTTATTGATTTTTTGTAAATAAAAAATTGCTATTAAAACTGCAAAAAAATAAACCTTTTCTAATGTTCTCCTCCACCCCACCTAAATTTTTCTTAAATGGAATGAGTTCTCAAATAAAATTACAAATAGGATACATATTATTTAATGTTAACATACTTCAATTTTGGTGAGGCTATATTTGATAGAGTTAAGTTAGCTTATATTATAATATAATATATAAAAGACCTCGAGGCAAGGTAATTGTATTTGTCCAAAGGTCCTGGGCTCAATTTTCAAGTTCAAGAATATTTTAAAGCTATATTCTAATATATATATAATTAACTTTTGCTCCACTTTAAAGAGCAGTATACACTTAGACCATTTTATACCCCCCCCCCC
>CABEEJ010000060.1:253876-277193 GCA_901482245.1 Timema douglasi
GTCACTCCTAGTGATACGATGTCAAAAATAGCAGTGATTGAGTTATCATTGATCGGCGATCGGTATAGAGCGATACACTAGCCAGACGGAAACTACTTATCACTTTTGACTGACATTTTGACAAAATATCGGTTGGGGATATGATTTCACTCAAATGGCGGCCAATAGATGTCAATTGTTCTTAAGTTTTAATTTTTTTTAAAAAACGCTACTTGTTTTCTTTGAAAGCTGTGACACATTTTTTTTTTTTATTTTTTTTTTGTTCTAGCACCGCGTCTTACTGCCTGTTTCGGTTGTACGCATTATTATAGATAAAAGATGCTAGTGAGTTATGGATGAAAAAGGTTGAAAATAAAATAAATGTACCTGCATTTACGGGAAGGGGGAGTGGAAAAATATTTAGGGATAAAACTCAGTACACTCTACCAGTGTTTGGACTACATTCTACATAATCATCGACAATCTAGTCCAATACGAGAGTGACGCCTTAGAACATGTGGCTACGGAATCACGTAGACATATTAATTAAGAAGTGTAAAGTCTGTTGGTAGATTTCCGTACTCTTGTTATTTTCTTGTATTTAATGTCGTGACGTGGCAATGAGAAAAAAGATCTGGAGAAAAGTAGTTGAAAACCAAACGTTCATGGACCGTGTGGAATGGAGGAGGCACGCTAATATTGTACCAAGCACCACTGATGATGATTATAATTATAATATAATAGCAGTTATAGAATGTCAAAAAAAAAATCTTTAACCATGCAGTCGAGCTTGGTTATAACGACCTCGGATATTCCGTCATTGCGTCATTTTTTCTGCAGTCCGGTCAAACTTTCATCTATTAACGTTATAAAAACTTCTGTAGCGTCACTATAACTCGGTCGTGTCAACAAAATCTTTTTAAATATTTTATTTTAAATTGTATTTAAATGTACATATATGTAAAATAAAAACTGGGACAAAATTGCCAATTCCTACAGATGTATATTTAACATTATTATTATTATTATTAGCACCGCGTCTTACTACCCGTTCGGGTTGTACGCACTTACGCTAATGTGTAATGGTAGGGTGAATCAGATAAATCTGTGCCGGGACCGAGGATTGAACCCCGGCCGCCAGTACAGAAGTCTGACACCTTACCCCTAGACTGCCAGGTCATCCTATATTTAACAGCAACCTGGGAGTGTACAGATCATACAGTGCACTGGTCTAAAAATAGACGATGCTGAGCTCAGCCAAGCACAGGCAGAGTATGAGCCTCGTGCTTGTACGATCTATGACGCAATATCTTGAGTCTCGCCAGAGTCTGGTCCGCCCGGGCTGGCTCAGGCTATACTCTGACCGTACTCAGAGGATATTTCAACGACATGGCGCTGCGCGCATAGCCGATCGAGACAGCTGTTTTCACGACAGGGCTCATGATCTGCTAGCGCTCAGCATCGTCCTTACATACGGGCCTGAATGGTAAAACAAAGTCAGAGAGAGGGTTGCGGGAATCGTGGAAACTTCAAGATCAACATGAAGAGAGGACTAACACTCCTACATTGTCACTTAGCTGGCTGGAACTGTCTCGTGTCCGCGTCTAAGCTCAAAGCCAAGGTGCTTTTTTTTATTGTGTGTGTGTTTTACAGGTTCAAAGTTAATTTTGCTAGTCATTATACGTAGGCCTACATTTTTGTATAATCATGGTAAGTTACAGATTACAACTGTGAACAAGCCTAAATGTAAGTTATGTAAATACAGTACGTTTTTTATTTAATATTCTTCATTTATAAATTAAACCATTTGAAATTTGTGAAATGTACTCCCTTACGAGTAATTAAAAGTGTTCTGTTCGTACCTCTCTTATAACGTCACTCTGACGTAACGTCAACATTGGTTTGGCCCCTTCGATGACGCTAGAACCAACTTCAACTGTATATTATAATAATTTTAATAGAACTTTATTTTGTTGGTCGCATGAACCAAATGAATATGGTATAGTATACGAGTGACAGTAATATCAATTCTACAACTCTTGTAAAGAGCGTCAACTGGTAAAAAAATATATGTTGAGCAAACCAGTGACTGCCAGTCACTGTATATACTGGTATAAGCCACTGATATTTTAAAATCATAGTTATTGTCATCCCCGGTATCGGAAAATCGTAACTTAACACATCTAAATTATAAACTATGTGAACTAAAAACTTTTAAATATATTAAAAAATATAACTTTTATCATTTATGTGACTGTAATAATGGAATATTTTTTTAAATCCTATTTTCCAATAATATATCTGTTCACGGAGATTATTTGCGATGCTTTTTATGTCTGTTAAATATTAGCAATTTGTTTTTAAATATGTATTTATAACATCATAGTTATAGTTAATTTTTGTAATACGTTTGTTGAATTAACTTTTATTTATATATATATATAATTTTCTAGCACCACGACCTATTATCTGTTTAAGTTATATGAATATACACTAATTTTGCTAATGAGCTAGAGACGAACGTTGAATTTAGAAGAAATGTACTTACATTTACGTGTAGTAAGAGTGGAACACTATCCATGAAATGTCACCCTCAGTACATCTGACCGGGATTCAAACCCCAGTCCCCCCGCCATAGGTAGCTTAGTCTAACACTAGAGACTAGAGTAATTGTTTGCTGTCGCCAGCGGTTGAGTATCCAAAACAGCGCATGAGCTTAATAAGGTAAGGTTTAATACATTTTTTAAATATAAATGCAATAAAATAAATAAAAGAGTTCGTATTTTAAAGTTACATTCATCCTATACATAGTGAAACCATTCTGCAGACATCTATATTTGGAAAATCAAATTCAAAACAAGCTAAAATATTTTTAAGTTAAGCAGTTCATCGGAAGGTGGCAGTGAAATCGATTAACATCTATCAGTTCTCTTCGCGACAAAGAGATGGCAATAGCATCGCTGAAAGTTACTAAAAGGGAAAAGGTGCATGGATTGAAAAGAATATAATGAAGCATTAAAAAAAAGATTTACGAAAAAAATTATATCTTTGAGGTGTATTTAAAACTTTAACTGAATGGATTTTAAAACGTTACTTTCTGTCTTATATGCACAAATAATTTGATTAAATTGTTAATATTAATTTGATGTATTAAAATAAAAAGAGGTTAAAAGTTGGCCGGTACCTTTAATTTGTTAGGTTATTTTAATATATCTCCATTAGCGATTACTATTATAATTATTCTAATTCGCATCGATGGTTGCGTGGTCTAAGACGTAACTCTCGCAATATACTGGATTATTGGCGATAAAGAGGTCGTTCAAATTAAAGTTGGATTCACTGAGGATGGTCTTCTTTAAATGGTGCCCCAAATCCTCACCCCCAACCATAAATGTTGGTACATTTACCCTAAATTTTACCTTACTCATTCTGACCCCAATAAATATGTGGTTAGCCCGAAAGGCTATTAAGACACAAAATATAATACCAAGGAAACTAATTAATGTTTAACAATTAGTTCTAGAATTTACCGAAAAGAAAACCTCAGATAATCTGCAAGATTAAAAAAATAGTATTTATTAAAATTATGAAATATTTTACAATTAAAATGACCTAATAAGAAATAAGTGTTTGAGATTAAGATTTGAGGTCTTATAAAAAAGCATTAAAATATAATTTTTCAGATCTGGCCACACAAAACTCCATTAGGATAGAATTTCCCAAAACATGGTAGGGGTATATTCCATTCACGGTAGGAATTACTCTCTGAAAGGTCTTTTTTCCTACCAATATCCTACTATATAGTAGATTTATGGTAGGGAAAAGGGCCTTTCAGAAGTCAATTCGTACGGTGAATGGAATATACTTCCAGGTGCACGTTAATGACTTCAGGGAGCACAAGATGTAAAATTGAGTTTTATATAACGCCATTTTCTTAAATAGTAAATTTGATAAACAGATTTGATTTAAAACGGTGTATCACATCTAATATCATAGATTTTTAAAATATTATATTTTTTTCTACCATGACCTTGGATCACCACTAAATCTTTGTGGTTGCGTGAAAAGTAGTTCAAGATAAGGGTGGTATTCTCGTAGCTTTTATATATTTATTTATTTATTTCTTCCAAGTAAATCAAATATTGATCAAGTAGAAACATATAATTTAATTTTCAAAAGTTATTTAATATTTATCAAGGGTGCCTTAGAATTTAATGACAACTTTTACTCTTAATTTAAAAAGTTTATCAACGATATTCAATACCTGTTGATATTACCATGTGAAGAAAATTAAACTTTATGTTTCTACCTGAGCAATATATTTTTTTTTACTTTGGCCGAAAATATATTTCGCTTTAAAATCTACAAAAACAATACCCTTTTCTAGCATTTCCTTCTATCCTACGTTAAAATTTGGTAAGATGTTTTATATTTTAAAATATATTGAGTATTTGTTTAAATTTTATAATGAAGGGGTGATAAAGAAGGAGAAAATTTGAAAACATTCGTTTTAGGACCTTAATATGATTTTCAAGGTCGCATTAACAAGTTACCCTATCATTTTGAAAATGATACAAACAGATCGAGGATTTGTATGTTTAAAAAACCCATGATACACTTTGAAATATTTTAATCTATTGATTAAGTGCTAAACATAATAAACAATTGAAATCAATACCTACGATTTTTTTCATACGTGAGTTCAAGCTAGAAAAAATATTTGGGTATATTAATAATTTCTAAAAATGTCAGAATAATTGATACAAAAACTCCCTATCTGGATGAATTTTACAGCCCTTATTTACTGGAGCAAGCATGTCATTATAAATTTTAAAAATATGTTTTTAACCCTGATTTTGTAAATAGAGCTCGTGTCATAATCATGGATATTTTTAAATTTATAAAAAGTTATCTACAGAAATTAAATAAAATGTTAGTTTAGAAGATAATTTTGAAACCTTATGTCCGAAGTAAGATTTTATTTTTGACAGAACTTGACCAGAACAGCTATTTAAATGTGTAACCAAGATACATTCTGGTATATTAATATACTTACGTAATGTATGAATTACTACGAATTTGAAAGTTATAGAACGTACTTACAAAATTAAGTCACCAAAATTTATTTTGAGCTAGTTATATAAAATTAACTCCATTTCCACCTTATCTCTTACTTGAAATAGTTTTATCCCGCCAAACTTGGGATAGTTCTATACAGTACACCTCATCACACCTTATCCCTATTTATATATAGTTCTAAACAGTACAACTCATTACACACTAGCCTTACCCTAAGAAAGTTCCATCCAGTTCACCCTACCTTTCACGTTCAGGAATATTCTAATATTATCCTCCAAACTGCCTTCAGGTCTTCCCAAAGGTCTCTTTCCCGTGGTATCGTCTTACAGGTATCTTCCCATTAGGTTTACAAGTCTATTATTATTACTATTATTATTATTATTATTAGCACTGCGTCTTACTACCGGTTCGGGTTATACGCACTTACGCTAATGTGTAATGGTAGGGTGATTGATGAGATGAAATGGAGGACCTACAGTTTAACGTGGAGGCCTGCCACTCCACATTCACAAGATGTCTTGTCAGAGGTGAAGTAAGGGTTTGGCAATCAGATAAATCTTTGCCGGGATTTACAAGTCAATAGCTTGAATAATGTTACTAGTTTCTTACATTATTTCTAAATATCCTGTCAATCGAAACCTGAGAGATTTGATTGTACTAACAATGTCGTATAATGAGTACAGGGTATGTTTATTACTATACAAGAAGTTCGGATACTCACTGCCCAAACTGCACATATAGCTTGTTTGAACAAAAAGTAATACAAAACTCCTATACACTTACATCCTGAAAACTATGCTAATACTATTAAGTTGCGTTAACAGTTTCGGCGCATGGCGCCGAGATATAAAAGCTTTTCCAACCTGCATGTACAACAAGTTGAATAGTAGCTAGGCACTTGGCACTGGACATGTAATAATGACAAAACCTTTCTATGATGTAAGACCATTAATGATTACCCCCTAGAACGTATTAGCATTTCTAGATGGACCTGTGTGTTGTTTAATATTAATTGTGGTATGTTCTGTTGTCATTTCCAAGATGTCGAGGTGCATAGGGCCACATGCCTAACTACGATGCAACCTGTTGTACACGCATGCTTGAACAGCTTTGCTCTCCCAGCACTGTAAACTGTAACTTTTAACAAAATTATTTAATGGTATTAGCATAGTTTTCTGAATGTAAATGTATAGGGATTTTGTATTACTTTTGGTTCAAAGAAGCTTTAAGTGCAGTTTGGGCTATGAGTTTTCTGAACATCCTGTATAACCTCCTACGTCATCCATTATGTCCATCCCCTTTTGTACCAAATTTTTTGTCAAGTATTTTGTTTTTTCACACCTCAAAATTTTTATATTCATATAACATAGGAGATCATGTCTCACAACCATAACAAACAAACGATATATTATCTATTTTACTATTATTTCCTGGTTTACACTCTAATAATTATCTATAAATATTTTATAAATACACCTACACAAAGTTCATGTTTATTTTATTAAAATGGTAAAATATAATTCATATAATTCTAATTTGGTTATTAATAGCTCACTCAACTCACCGACAAAACAAAAACATCTAAATTTTACTCTTAGTTTCTAAAATAATGTGAATAACCCCCCTCTACCCCCCAATCAATCTGTGATTTTCATTTATTTTGTATTGATGCTCCCTTTTCCCCCCTCGGGGCATGGTTCACAAGGGGAGCACATGCCTTTGATGAGAGTCTTGAAAGGATGCTCTGGTCCATCGAGAGGCCTACCAATCAGCTCCGACACCAAACGGGTGTAACATTCTTCCTCGAGCAGGCCTGCCATAAACTGACGATCTAGTTCGTCCCTCTCCCGCTTCTGAAAGAATTAGTTACAAATTGTATAAAAGCTGCGGCTATTACAATAACTAAAAAAACATAATAGCTTAGTTATTAAATTAATCATGATACTCTCATTCCGTACAATTGAAATTGTACTATCGAGATAAAATGTACTTTTTAATTGTGGCTTAATATAATTAATATAACTATATATACTGTACAAAATCGGACATCGGTCACCTCGAAGTCCAAAAACGTAAAAGAAGTTTTTCCTGTACAGTTTGTCTCTAGGGTAAAAGTAGGCCTATATATGGAAACACTCAAAGTGTCAAAAATTGAGATAACCCAAGACCAACTTTTTTGTATATACTTGTCTGCTATCTTAATATAAACCTTTTGAAATTTACTCCAATTTTTTAGCCTATCTCAGAGTTATTCTTAGATTAGTTTTAGACATAAAAAGGGGCAAATAAAAGGGCAGTGAATTGTTTTCTATATCAATTGTTTATACTATATACTGTAAAGCATGATAAGTCAACACGCACTCCTTTTATACTAAAGGTTATCCTTCTATTCTTTATGGATTACACTATGGCCCTATCTCATAAACAATACAATAACGAAGCCATGAAAGATAAGCCTGCGACCTTTCATCAGTGTCGTTTAAATTTCTGAACCACTTGAGAAAATTCTGCTTGATCCAAATTTTCAATGCACGTGTATTATGTTTATGAATAAGACTCAGCCCGAAGGTTTGTTAAATCTTCAACAGTTTCACCGTCAGCTTTAAAGCCAATGCAGCGAGGAAAAAACGTACTAGGGAAGTAAGTAGTGAGGTAATTTCCCGTTGCTTTCCTCACTAAGCCAAACGGTACTATTACAAATCAGTCTGCCAAACTCAATGAGATTCATACACCAACTATTCCTACATGCGAAATCTTCAGTCCATTCATCATGAGGACTGTCTGTGAGTTGAGTGTTATTACTTGTATCGAGCATACCTCTTCAACTTTCATAACTGTCAAAACCATAAGTTGGACTGAGACAGATCAACGAAAGTACCAGCTTGATTTAGCCCAAACTATAAAATATTGTTAACACTATATATGACCATATATAGATCTAAACTCTAATCTAACTCTACTCATTTAAAAATAAAGAGACTCACTCTGATAAGCTTGGTGTATTCCATCTGGTCCCGAAGATCCTGAGAGTATTTCTTCTTGAACTCGATCATCTTCTTGTCATGCTCAGCTTTGAGACGAATATGTTCTTGATGTCTTAGCTGCACATACTCGTTTTCTCTTGCCTGTTCGTGGGCTTCTTCGAGGGACCGAAGTTTATTCATCTTTATTTGACGTTCACGGCCTTCGAGGGTTTCCTAGAATCGAGATAACCACCGGCAATTTCAATACCTTTCCGAGTATGAGTTTCTCATTCACAAGCTTTCCGTAAAATGATGCTACCTCGCAGCACAATATTTTTCTCGTAAACAAGTTTTATAATAAGGTTATACAGCTACTTACATGGTAAATTCATAAAAAAGGCTAAAATAAAAGATTTCAATTGTTTAAAAAACATTGCCATCATTTTTTTTTAATTATGTGTTTTTGAAACATATGTTCATTTAAAAAGGCAATTAAAGATAGATAGGTAAAGTTTAGTCAAATAAAACTTTGGGAAAATGAGTTGCACTCTAGCAAGAATCAAACAAAATAGTTATTGCACTATTATCTGTGCGTCAGATAATTGACAAAGTAATATATTATGTTCAAACTGGCACTTTATTAATGGCGGTATACAGATTTTCTTATGAAGAGCCATCTGGTAGGCATATTTTCCTACAATATGTTTATTTAAAAGAATATATAAGGTAGGATTCTGATTCTGATGGTAAAAATTGTCTTCCAGACAGTTCATAGGGGAATTTATGTCAAGTCATAGGACGGAGTAATGGAACCCCGCCACTAAAAACCCGTGTATTTTGAATTTGTTCAAGTCAAGGGCTTATTTTAACTTCTTGGTTTTGTAATACATTTTTATTGCAGACAGATTTAGACCATATGCCAATAAAATACGTATGTGCAAAGCACGTTTATCCTTACAATTGAAAAATACATCTTTATTAAAAGAAAATCTCACGGGAAAATACCTTAAGACAGGATGTCCTTAAAATGTATTAGCTATTTCATCATATTATTTTCGATTACCATTGAAAGATAATATTATCGGATGCTGCAAAGCCGCCCATTCGGAGAGTTGCTGCAGTAATGCAATCCTACTATATAATTTCTTTTAAAAAAATGCCCTTTGCTCACTCTTAGATGTAGAATAAATCTAGCAAATCTTATTACTCCTATTACTATTCCGGTAATGTTAAGCTCATTTGATCGTAAGGACCCTATTAAACATTCAAAATACTGAGATGACCACATTTCAAAATAAATATTATATTTGGAAGAAGGTAAAGGAAAGGTGGATAGAAAAATATACAAGGGACAAACATAATATGGCTTTTACAATGAAAAGAAGAACACAGTTCACACTTTACATTGCTGGAATTGAACAAAGAGGTAATGTCTGCTTCTTGAAGAAAATTGATCCTCACCACCCAAACCCCCAACCTAGGTTTCATTCTATCGGAACTCATCAGGGAGTAAACGTAGAAACAATTACAACCTAATATCTTATTAATCCAAAAAGAAGTAGACCCCAATTTGAAACAATAAAACTAACCATATATTCTCCCCCTAAAAATGGTAACCTTTTATTTGAAATAATGATGTTAATGTCGAGTTATTATTCTAATTCCTAAGTAGTTTTTATCTTTAGGGTGTTTGGTTACATTCCATATGAAAAATAAGCTGTCATGGTCATTCGGTAATGAGAATTAATAAAACAAATATTGAGTCGTTAAACATTTTGGCAGGAAATTTAACAAAGTTGTGGGCAGTGGTGGCTCGTATATAGGCGCTGCGGAACTGCACCACCCCCTATTTCCACATGATATTATCGATAACATTTAATATAATGAATCCCTTTTTATTTAATTATTTATTTATTTTTGTAGTACAATAAATATCCCTTAAGCTTAATGTCAGTACTTGAGTACCCATCCCCCAGTTTATGAAAAAGATACAAAAATCTTTGTATGGAACCGCGCGCTTCACAGTGCCAGTGACGTGGTGTTTGGCTGTTGTGCGCATGCACATATATGAGTGGGGGTGGGAAGGAAGGTGGGACTGCCAGGTATAGAGAGCACTGTTGCCTTCGCAGTGCCGGTTCTGGCGTAATGGTGGAAGGAAGTGTTTTTTTTACTCAGCGTGTGTTGTGCTTAAAAACCGTGTACCATATTCTTGAATGTGATAAAGTGTAGAAAGAGTGTAGAGTTAGATTATTATTCTACTTCCAGCTGTTCTATTTGATTCATTTTTTTCGGTTCTTTTATTTAACAAAAAACTTTAACCATGGTTTGCATTCCCAAGAAATAAGTTATGTGACTGTAAGTGAACTTCCACAGCTTAAGTTTTCACAGCTATATCTCGATGAGAAAGTTACAGTTAAGAAAAGAGGTCGTTCAACACCTGATATTCTAATATCTCAGCCAGATAAAAGCAACAACAAGAAATATATTCGTAGCTTTAATTCTGAATGGTACCAACGGAAAAATTGGCTTTGCGGCTGTCATCCAGAGATCAAGGAGAAAATTATTAAACTTTTTGCGCAAATTAAAACAAGAAGAATGTTTGGGTTTTTTTTTTTGTTAAGATTTTATCAAGTTCCTGAATAAATTTTCTTTTTATACATGTGTTTTTTCCTTTTACACAATTTTAAAACAAAGGCTAAAAAAAAATCTGGAGAAGCACCCCCACTAATTTTAGCTACGAGCCGCCACTGGTAGTAGGTAGGCGAATTATCTTGGTAATGATAGCAAGTAGCAATGTGTTGGTTCATTTCAGCAACACCGACCAGATAAAGAAGCCGGCGTTAGCTTTACCTGGGTGTGTCATAAGTTGGGATTGTAATTATATTCTGTTATATGCATACTATGTTCTCTTAGTGAGTGTTGTCTTTACAATACAGTCAAACCAGTTTATTTCATGAAATATACTTTTCAAATTTATATTTGCCATAATCATTTCGGACACTTTAATAAAACTAATAAGTAGATTTAGGTTAAAAAATAACAATTTTAAATAGTGACATTATATACTACAAAATGAAATAAAATCAAATTATCAGGGTAAAAAAGCAGTATGTATATGATTAAAACATATATAATTTAACCACTTTCTAAACTGCTTATAGGTTAGAAAAATTATCTATAATACTGTATTAAATTTAATATTTAATTATTGTGGACACCTCATATAAATCTCTGGTTATACTAAATTTAAGCCCCATACATAGCATAGCTACTGCGCCTAAACAATAGTATTTTAAAAGCATATATTAGCAAGTTTAACCACTTATAACGCATGATTGTAACGATTTCAATCATTCAATCACTATTTAAATCCTATAATAATTAGTATGCATTCTATAAAATTGTGAAATACATTTTAATTGTCTAATGACCTTAACAAACGCATGTGCCGACAAGTATTGCACTAGTTGTGTGTGCAAATTTAATAACATTTTGGAAAATGAGTCATGCCAAAGGAATGGTATGGGCTCGGTACGCCAATCTCCTAAGTAAGTATTCTCCAATTTATACCAAATTCCCAAAAAATAATATTCCAAAATAGTATATTTTCTCAACGTTTATAAAAATAATAATCTGGTCTCATTGTATGTTGATTCATCAGGTCAGTCCATGGCTTGGACAAAACTATGGATAGATCCGTGAGTTTTACGTGCCTGGAATAGCCCGACGTAGGAACAAGAATATCTTATATACCTTCAAGAGCTTCTCTCTGGCCTCCTTAAGCTTGGCCCTCGCCTCATCTCTGACGGCTTGGACCCTTGTCGTTTCCTCTTGGATAAGAGCCTCCAGATGCTCCGATTGCCTTTTCCTCTGGACCCGGAGTTCCTCAAGGTTACCGTGGTACATCTGGATCTCACGTCTCAGAACTCCCTGAAAACATTTTTTTTTTTTTCTTATGGCATTACTGACTGGCAGGGACATGATATCAAGTTCGGTCCCCTGTATGTAGACTATTCGCCGATCTGGTGGAACAGAGCGTTCCCCAGGGTACACCATAGGAAGTTGTCTACACGTCATACCCGCAATAAGAGGATGTGATGATAGTGTTTTTTTTTACCTACAAATAGAGCCTCATTGAGTCAAATATTTATAAATAATTTTAAAACAAAGTATAATAAATAATTGTTGGAAAAAACTTGGCTTTTAAATTCACTGAATATGTCGTTAACTGAACCAAAATAAACTAATGTGAGAGATTGTAACTCATTCTGAAGCTTTCTTACCGTTTCCTTAATTTCCAGTTACTTTCATTGAGAGCTAAGAATCGAAGTATTGAGAATAGTAAGATCGATTCTTTTGATACCAGTAAGAATCGAGGGTATCGACGTATCAAATAATCTAGTTTGACATTCCTAAATGAAAGTGATTATAAATGTATGGGACCGGGTGTGAATCTTAACCTAACTTGAACCTAATTAACTAGACCCTGGTGACCATATGGATTCTTCCCTTTAAAGGAAAGATACCTAAAGAAACAGCAGAGAATAGAACCCGGGGTCCTTAGGCTCGTAGCCAGGTCCTCTGACCACAGTACCACGAGTCCGGTATGCACAGGTATTCAACTCTTTTAAATAAATGTTCTCACAAAGAAGAAACCACAAATATCTTAGTCCATGGTATACAAACCTAAAAGATTATTGTTACACACTTCGGTGATCAAATGGTCTGAGTGGTTTGTAAATAGTGGTCCACTGGTGTTCCACCAATGGTACCAAGAGAAAAAAAATTATATATCACAATCGTATTTGTTTTCTCAAATAGTCTAATATAGTTATAATAAATAAGTAATCAGTAATCTAACCTCAAATTACATTTATAATGATATCATATAAAGAATTCTCATATATCCACTTTAAGCATAACAGTTATGCAAATTTTCGAACATTACCTGACAATTGAGGGCTTCAAACAAAATCCAAACAATTCCTTGAGGAACGACAGAGATATTTAGGGGTGAGGGGTGTGGGTCGGGTTATGAGCCGCATAAAACGTAAGGTTGCTTTATAATCTTAAGGTCACAAGTGAAATAGATAAAATGATTACTATATTTACAGGCTAACTCCACCAAGTCATCTATATAATGGTTCCAAAACTGCAGTATAACTTTTAATAGGAAACGTGAATATTCATTCACATTTTACTACATTATGTTTTAGTGCTATTTTTATAATGATTCATCAAAAAAACAGACAGATCAAATTAATTGAATTGAAATTTCATATAGTATCGTTTTAAGATGTCAAAGTCTAATGGTAAGATGTGGGTTGTGAAACAGAGTTTATAAAGATGACGTATTTCCTGTTTGATCAACACTTCCGTTAGAAAATTTCCCGCTTCAGTGTCCGCGTGGTCTAACGCACTACCCTCGCAGTATACTCTACTGCCCATGACAGGGAGGTCGAGGCTCAAACTTCGGTCGAGTGTACTGAGAGTGGCTTTTCCGAAATGCTTTTTGACTCTTCCTCCACAAAAATTCATGTAACCCTCCTATATTATTATTATTATTATTATTATTATCACCGCGTCTTACTACCCGTTCGGGTTGTACGCACTTACGCTAATGTGTAATGGTAGGGTGATTGTGAGATGAAATGAAGGACCTACAGTTTAACGTGGAATCCGAACCACGGTGGAGGCCTGGCATTCCCCACATTCACAAGATGTCTTGTCAGAGGTGAAGGAATGGTTTAGTAATCAGATAAATCTTTGCCGTGACCGAGGATTGAACCCCGGCCGCCAGCACAGAAGTCTGACACTTTACCCCTAGACCTCCAGGGCACCGACTAACCCTCCTATACATATAAACTCCCTAGACCTTAAACCCAATAGTGTAATTAGAACATAGGCGTATAGCCCAAACGGGTAATAAGACGTGGTGATAAAAAAAATAGTCAAGCCATTTTATAAATAGTCAAGAATCTCTAAACTTCTGCAGAGCTTATTAACTAACTCTCTCAAGACAGAATTGGTAGGCTATTGTGTTTCCTATTGTCTACCTTATGGTCGGATGTGGCAGCTTTCTCCTTTTCAATTTCACGTTGAAGGGCCTTAGAAAACGCCTCGTCCACTTGGTTCTGTTGGTTGGTATGCTGCTTCAGCAAATCTTCACGGATCTTGATTTGACGAAGAAGGCAATCAGCCAATTCTTCTTTTTTTCTTCGCGATTCTTCAAGAACTAATGAAAAAATAGCGTAACAAGACAATCGTTTATACCTTTTCGTATATTGTGTTGTAGCTAGTAAAAATAATATTTGAAATCACTTCTTAGTAAATTACCCTTAAACCACTTTTCCTACGAGAAATGTATTACTTTGGTAATGATATAGACTTTTAGAAAAATTGTTAGGTATATTTTTTAAACTATCACATTTTCAAATATTAGTAAATGAAAAAACAAAGTTATATTCTTATTCAATATGTGAAACACTCCCTCAAAATTCATTTTGAAACAAGGAATTTTCAAAAGTTAGAAGTATTCAAGTATCGATTGTCAGTGAACTATCACTTTTTTCCCTTATTAAAATGATTAAATAACTATTTATACTATATAATACCATTCCTAAGATACCCATTTTGGACTGAATTATAAAATAAATTTCCTTAAAATTAAGAAATTGTCAACAATCAGTCGTTAACTGCATTTTATTATTTTTTTTATTTCTGTACCTATTGTCAAACCATCTTAATTTATAACCATACTACATGTAAATATAACGTTTTAATAAAACCCATGAAATCATTTCGTCAGTATTTTGGAGAAATACATAAACAGGGTATTTGGAAACTCAAAGCCCAAACTGCACATATGATTTGTTTGAACCAAAAGTAATAAAATCTATATACAATTACTTACCATTAAATTATGCAGTACCATTAAATTATATCTAATGTTTCGGCGTACAGTGCCAGGAGAGCAAACTGGTGCAAGCATGCGTGTACAGCAAGCTGCATAGGAATTAGGTGTGAGGCACTAAACATGTAATGTTAGCAAGCAATTTCTGTGACGAAGTATCGTTAATGATTACCCTCGGAACGTATTTACATTTCTAGACGGACTGGTTTGTTGTTTACTATTAATATTGTTGTATATTCTGCTGACGTGCTACAAGTTGTCAAAGTGTGCAGTGCTGCGTACCTAACACATATGCAACATGTTGTACACATATGCTTGCACAGCTTTGCTCTCCCAGCACTGTGAGCTGAAACTTTGAATACCATTTAATGGTATTAGCATAGTTTGTGGGATGAAATTGTATAGGGATTTGGTATTACTTTTGGTTCAAGAAACTATACGCACAGTTTGGGCTTTGAGTTTTTGAACTGCCTCTATATACATATAGACATAGAGAAATAGGTAAAAACAGAATTGAAAGCCCTTGTTTTTTTAATTTCTCGCCATCTTACAGGTAGACAAAGTATTGTGATCGTCTAAAAAATCGAAAACGAGATTTTGAAGAACTTGGAAGTTTCATGACCCTCACCCCACCCCTCCCCCTCCTCCGAATCCAAAAAACTGGGTTTTAAATTTCCGTCTTTCTGTCTGTCCTTCTCTCTGTCTGCACCTTTGACTAGAGCCTAAACTATTTTACCAATCAGGATAAATCTTAGTATCTAGAGTTTCATAGGGTTTCCCCGAGGGGTTTTAAATTTGGATATCTAGCCCTAAAATTAAGAGGTAGTTTACTGAAGGGTGAAGAGAGAATAAATCGATTTTCTCAAAATCGGCTCTAATAATTTTGATTAAAATTCTTATCTAGCCGTTGAATAAGATTATAAACAAGATGGCTATTTTCATTTACCTATGAAAATTAATTTTAGGGTACTTTACAGAAGTGGAAATTTCCTTATTTCCACAACTAATTAAAATACTAGATAATTTAACGTTGCAAAATTGTAGTACTATTGAAAATAAAATTAAAATTAAATATATATTTATAAAACCAATAGTTTTGGAGATATTGGCAAATATATTTAACAAATTTTTTGTGCTTTAGTTGTATAGAGATACTACTTATGTTTTAACGCAACAATTTTCTAATCCCATATTGTAGGTAGATAAATAAGTTTCTCAAAAAGTTTATGTTTGTTTTTTCTTTAACCTCTTAGGGGAAATGTTTGTATAGCAATGATCTATCTCTATCATTTTAGGCTCAATAGTCAATATTTACATTTTATATTGGGCTAAATTTATAAATGAGTAAATTAATAAAAATGATATAACCATAAGATGTGCAACCCCTAATAAAATATAGAAAATGTTAACTGGAAGTCGAAATTTTAATACGAGGTATTGACGCATATGGACCCAATATAGATTTTCCCCCCCTTTCAAATATATTATTGAGGACCTTAATTCTTTAAAAATAAATTCATAAAATTTTAACTTGAGAGTCAAAAAATGCTTAACTTAAATATAACGCAATTTTTGCTCGGGTTTGCTAGTGTATACTATTTGGTTTCACATATATTACGAGTTTTGATTAAAAAAACTCCGTTTTTAGACAATAGAGTGAGAAAGTCCATGCAGTGTTTGGTACCATTTATTGATCTTGGGGCCAAATAAAACGTAAAGTCTCATCATAATTTCAAGACCTATAATTTTCAAAACTTATAATACTTTATATTTAATTAATTAAAAACCATATAAAGTGAATAACTTAAGCCTGGTTCCAAGAAAAATAATTTTTAGTACCTTGATCACATATCAGGGTCAGATAATCCCAACTAATGACACACCCAGGTAAAGCTAACGCCGGCTTCCTTATCTGGTCAGTGTTGCTGGAATGGGCTGAGACATTGCTACTTGCTATATTTTACAAGATAACCTCCTTTCCCTCAACTATGTTAAATTTCCTGTCAAGATGTTACAGACTCAAAAAACCTTAATTCTTATTGTTGAATGACTTTAAGGTTGTTTCAAGTTGTGCTTTTTAATTCCAAGCTAACCCGAATCAAATATAAGAAATAGCTTCAATATCATATTTAAATCAAAATATATATTTTAACTGTCATAATTATGCTTCCAAAAATACTATATTCTGCTAATGTATTAAGATGTATACATTAAAACCATTTAGGGAACTATTTTACTGCAGGTGATCTGGTGGTCTAGGGGTAAGGTGTCAGACTTCTATGCTGGCGGCCGGGGTTCAATCCCCGGTCCCGGCATAAATTTATCTGATTACCTAACCCTTCCTTCACCTCTGACAAGACATCTTGTGAATGTGAGGAATGCCAGGCCTCCACCGTGGTTCGGATTCCACGTTAAACTGTAGGTCCTCCATTTCATCTCACAATCACCTTACCATCACACATTATCGTAAGTGCGTATAACCCGAACAGGTAGTAGGACGCGGTGCTAATAATAATAATAATAATATCTTAATGCACAATTGTTCACTGACCTAATGAATTCAGTTCAATACAATATTTGCTTCGGTGGCTGAATGGTCTAAGGCGTCACTCTTTCAATATACTAGATTTCTATTGACAGGGAGATCGGGTTTCGAATCCCAGTTGGGTGTACTGAGGGTGACTTTTATTAAATGGTTTTCCAATTTCCACCCAAATCTAAACTCAACATTCCTCATCCATAACCCATTAGCATGATTAATGAATATTTGGATATATATATATATAATTTAGCACCACTTCTTACTACCCGTTCGGGTTATACGCTTTAAGTACTAATTACTCTAATGGATTGGGAATTGGGAAGGTTGAATTAGATGAAGTGAACCCGTATTTTCGTGGAGGGAGAGTGGAAAACCATTTAGGAAAAACTACCCTCAGTTCACCCGACCGAGATTCGAACCTCGATCTCCCCGTCCTCAGACAGTCGAGCTCAACACGACTCGCGCGTTAGCCAACTACGCCACAGAGGCGGGTTATTTGGATATAATTAAAATATTCTAGCTGTCAATATTTTTATTTGTGAGACTTAGTAGTAGTAGTAATAATGTTGAAGACAGAATTATTTGTTTTCAAAGTAAAAATGTATTTTAAGCTCATCATACCCCTAAACGTAGTGATATAAAATTAGAATAAGTATCTCATAAACTTTCTACGAAAAGTTTTTCAGGAAATCTAGATTCAAGCCCGCCATCAAATAGTTTTGAGTGTCACAACCACGCCAGGAAACGGTGTTGTAAGAAGAACTCATTATTGAAATCAAGGAGAGAACCAATTTATTTTAAGTATTCACAGCCGCTATAATGCTCTAATCACTCCCGGCACGCGAGGGAGATAACACCACCTAGCACCCGTTACCACACAGCCAACACACGTCCTACGAGGTTGAGAGGATCTCGGGGTGGGTGACGTCATGGTGTGACGTCATAGAACGGGGCTTTATGGATCTGTGGTGGTCAGGTACGCCGGTACCCGTAGAACGCCAGAATAGAAACGCCGTACTATTTCGGTCCCGCTACCCATAGTCTGAGGGATATCTGACGTTCCTTACTTGTTGAATTCTAAGTTAGTTTTCAAATCAGGTTGAATCTTAACTTTAAGTACTATCATACTTAAACACCAATGCACAAAATATTATTATTATTAGCACCGCGTCTTACTACCCGTTCGGGTTATACGCACTTACGCTAATATGTAATGGTATGGTGATTGTGAGATGAAATAGAGGACCTACAGTTTAACGTGGAATCCGAACCACGGTGGAGTCCTGGCATTCCTCACATTCACAAGATGTCTTGTCAGAGGTGAAGGAAGGGTTTGGTAATCAGATAAATCTTTGCCGGGACCGAGGATTGAACCCCGGCCGCCAGCATAGAAGTCTGACACCTTACCCCTAGACCACCAGGTCACCCTCAATTCACAAAATAGAAGGGAGGGGAAATAAAATTAATAGTTTACCCTGTGAGGCCTCTTGTTAATGTGCTGATGAAACATTCCCTCTTCCTCTCACGAGTATAAACACTCACTATACTATTTGCTCCCGTAAAGTTTGTATTGGGTTCCCTAGCGGCCATTTTAGTGAAGTAAAACCAATAACCTGAGCTGTAGAAGCTTAGGGGAAAAAAATACCTCAACCAAAATCAACTTTTAAAAAAATTGTAACAAAACTAGATTATTTTTAGAATGTTTTAGTTTTGTATCGTTTTCTGTATTAATACTTTATCGTTAAAACACTCCAATTCAAACAAATACATAAAAATGGGAAATACTATAATGACTGTCGGCTACGTTAAAAGTAGACAACGTCCGTGGAACGGAATGAAATGTAAGCTAAGAACAATATTATTAAATCTTTTGAAGAAAAACACAGGTTGTCGTTTTTGGATGACATGTTTTTAGTTAAATATATATTAAATATATTGTCATATTGTGGCTATTTGGTATTATATAAACAAGGATGCTTAGAATAATTTTCTTCCAACAACAAAATCACATCCGATGACCATGTTGGCGCCATTTCTACCATTTCTCTACACACAATCTCAGAGCGCATTGATTGGTTGAATTACACAGACTAGTGTCGTAACTAGTAAGAAAATAGCGCCTGTTCTATCTCACAACCAGTATGGTAGCCAGTATCAAGAGGCAGAACCAGTCTACTTTGTCTGATTCACACGACGCTAGATGATGACGTGCTGGCTAGCACACTGGATTACAAGTACGAGCTAGTTTCGTGTGATAAGGGTATAACGATACGATGACGGTATGACTACGATACGGCCGTGATCACTGTTATTTACATCAGCGATACTGCAAAGGTACACACTCGATACGGGTACGGTATAATTTTCTCGATGGCTTTCATTCGGGGTCATGTTCACTCCTTGTAACATCTACTGAATATAGAATCAAGGACTTTTAATTTTTCACATTCAATGATAAATTTTTAATTCAACTATTTTGGATTATGAGGACAAAGCGGTTAGTATTAACAGGGGAAAAAAATACACCAGCAAAAGAAAGAAAATTCCAGTCAGAGGTGTCTTCTTTTCTTCTGGTCATTTTAAAGACAGTCAAGTGGTTGACAAAGAGTAGAACCGTTGCAAAAGACTGTGTGTAGAATATCTTTCTAGAACACAATAGCGTCTTATTGGTGATAAGAGACGATACGGTTACGATGACGGTACCGTAAAATATTCTCTTGGAGTGTCGTGGTGAGAAGCTAGTCTGTGCCGTGACTGTATCGAGATCAAAGCGTCAACGTTAATGTAAACAGTAACATTCAAAACAATGCAAAGACTAGTGTAGCTTATAGTTACTGTTACGTAAGTATATCGTGACTGTACCGCCGTTGTAAATTCAGTCAGAATCCCTCCTGAAAGAACCTCTCCACCTTCTGGTTTAGTAACAAGACATAACAGAAACTTCACAGTCCCCAAAGTACTTACGTCTAATTTCCTCCCGCCTCACTTCTTCCTTGATCCTTTCGGCCTCTTTCTCTTCCTCCATCTGAATCTTCTTCCGCTCCTCCTCTTGCATCTGTCTGCCCATCAGTTGCTCCTTGAGGGTCCCGACCACATCCTTCTTTGCCTCGTACCTCTGACGCGCCTCCTCTATTTCACGCTCCGTCTAGCGCACAGACGATTGCAACACTCAGATAACAGCACAAATGTAAAACGGATTTAAGGTGCGGCAAAAGGGAACGCAAGGGTTTTTAGAGTTTTTATAGAACTGAAAAAAAATTTTGCCAAAAATAAATCAAAATTTTCTCCAGTAGCAACATAGAGTTTAATTTAATGCACATGTTAATATCAACAGATCTTGAATATATGTCAAGGGTGTCCTAGAATTTTTGTCAAAACCTTTTCTCTTTATTTAAAAAGTTTTGACAAAATTTCAGGACACCCTGGACATATATTCAAGATCTGTTGATATTAGCATGTGCAGAAAACTAAACTTTATGTTGCTACTGGAGAAATATTTGATTTAATTTGGCCAAAAAAATTTAATGCTATAAAAACTGTAAAATTACTCGTGCTCCATTCTGCCGCAACTTAAGGTGGGAAGTGAGTATAAAGAACGCAATAAAAGACCAGTGTTTTTTCAGTTTTTATATCATAACAGTTTTCCGATAAAAATCAATAAAATATTTATCCAGTAGAAATATATAGTGTAATTTTCTTCACCTGGTGATATCAACACTTGTTGAATATCTGTTAAGGGTGTACTGGCATTTAATAACTATTTTTCTCTTCATTTAAAAAGTTTGTCATCTAATGCTGCTATTTTTATAACAAACACTCAACAAAATGTTGATATAATTGTGCGAATAAAATAAAACTCTATGTTTGTACTAAAGCAATGTTTATTTATTTTGCCAAAATATTTTGCAAAAAAACCGACCATTTCTCTCGCTCCATAGATCCCCACCTTAAGAGTCTATTCCACCCACGATTAACCGGAATATTATTAATACGAATAACCGTGATATTAGTTGCACGATTAATTTAAGATATGGAATGCACGATTACGCAATTAAACGTCGCTAACACAAATATAAAATATGCGATAAACTGCGATACCTAAACCCGATTAACTGAGATATCAGACGCATGAATAAGTGAAATATTACATTCAATCAACCGGGATATTAGTTACAGGCCTGCGATTAGCCGAAATATTATATTAAATTGATGATTAATCAGAATATTAAATACGTAATACCCGTCCCAATGGCCGCATGGTTTAAGGCGCTACTCTTGGAGTAGACTTGACTGCCAACGACGCTAATATTGAGGTTAGAATCTCTGATCTAGTGTACTGGGGGAAGTTTTCCCAAAACAGTTTTCAATTCTCCCTCTACGCAAATGGGGGTACACTCACTCTTATAAATATAACCTTCCTAATCCCCGAAACCATTAGCTTATATAGTAGGTTATATAACCGTGTAGCCCAAACGGTTAGTAAGAAGCGGTTATAAAAAATAGTGATAAGCCGTAATAAAAGAAACATGATTAGATTGGAAATGGGATACACAATTAAAGTTAATATAAGTACAAGAACATCAGATGTGGGATTTTCTTAGATGTGAGATTAACATACATTATAGGAATGTGTGAAGCATTTTAATGTCAAGGTCAAAGGTCAAAGGTCAAAGCTGCTTCATTTCAACATCGACAACCATAATAGCTTTCACATTTTCGAAATATTTCAAAAGAAGGGGAGAGGGGGTAATCTAATAACATAAACCTATTTGCAACATTTCCCTAAATATAATATATTTAAAATTTTAATCAGTTTCTTAACACCTACTAAAACAGTATTTTTGACACTGACTTGTGTTTAAATGATATCTATAAAGTAAATTTAGATAAATAATACAGATGTATTAGCATAAAATAGCAAACTGTATTTTTATTTTTTTCCATAAGACTGAACTCCAATACTGCCCACTTTATTTCAAATCACTCATCTCGGTGGTGTAGTTAGCTAACGCACTAGTTTTGTGTTGAGCTAGACTGCCGAGGACGGGGATATAAAGGTTCGAATCTCAGTCTAGAGAATTGGTAAGTTTTTTTCTTAAATGGTTTTCCACTCTCTCTCTCTCTCTCTCTCTTTCCGCGCAAGTGTGGGTTCACTTTCTCTAAATTTAACCTTCCCGAGTTCTAACCCATTAGAGTATTTAGTACATAAGCGTATAACCCGAACTGGTAGTAAGACGCAATGCTATATAATAATAAAATAATAGAATTTCAAAGGAATTTTACCGTGATAGAATTTGCAATAACGTCTTGAATTTGAAGAATATAATCATCATAATGATCAAATTACAAAAAAAACTCTATGGTGTGAGTCCACAAGTGAGCTATAAGGCCGGAGCGGCCGTAGTCGTTAGATATGATAGTTCCAACATTTGCGGATAGAGGGTGTCATGTGGTCAGCACAGCGATCACTCAGGCCATTAATCTCAGTTTTTTAAACTGGAGCTGCTAATTCATTATTCAAGTAGCTCCTCATTTTGTCCTCGAGAGGCTGGGTTTGACCATGTTACAGAAACACTGCTTGACAGATAAATTTTGTAAGTGCTGGGGATTGAACTTTAGACCTCTGGATCTTGTATTCAGGAACTGATACAGTTGGTTTAACAGAAAATAATGTAATACTATATTAAATAGTACATTATATACAATTATATATTTACCACCGCGTCTTACTACCTGTTCGGGTTATATGCTTAAGTACTAATTACGCTAATAGATTGGGAATTGGGAAGATTGAATTTAGAGGAAGTGAACTTGAATTTGCATGGATGGAGAGTGTAAAAC
>CABEEJ010000060.1:277328-305040 GCA_901482245.1 Timema douglasi
CCCCCCCCCCCAAGTTCACCCGATCGAGATTCGAACCTAGATCTCCCCGTCCTCGGCAGTAGAGCTCAACACGACTAGCGCGTTAGCCAACTACGCCACCGAGGTGGGTTATACTTCTATAAAGAATGGTGGAAGGATAGAGGAAGATGGAAGAATTTTACTAAACTGACCAGGCCACAGGCTGGAAACAGTGGATGAATATATATCCAAATTTTAATAGGTACGCTCAATAAACTTGAACACTACTTGTAAGTTTAAATTAAAATTACCTGACGTAAGCAACTACACCTAACCCGTTTTTAGATTTGCCGTTATCCTTAAATGGATAACCAGATCGCAAAACCATATAAAATATCGTTCGGCCTAACCCACAGACAAAGTTTGTTGTCTGTACAGAGTTTTGAAAAAATTGGTTCACACAGTTTACAGTAATCGTGAAACCTGCGGATGAAATGTTAAAAAAGGATATCGCTTCACTCGAAAGGGGTAAAGTCACCACAAACACATTTTCTAGTACTACTTTTACATCTCAAACCCCCTAATAAGCCCAATAAATACTTTAAAAAGCTATTATATCACAAATACCTATTTTAGCTATAGTCTAAAGTTTATTAGAAATGTCTCATGATTGTCTAACAGATGGCAGCACTAACTAAATTGTAGTTAAAATTAGACTTTCCTCCCTTTTTCCTCTGTACCCTTCAATCAAGATAATAAATGAATATATGAACCATGTTTATTTAATTTGTTGAAAGTATTCGTTGACCTATTATTCGATACTTCATGTTACCTGCAAATCTTGTTTATTTCGTAAATATGTTTATTTCTATAACAAGGTTTATATATAATAGACAATGCAACCAACCTAACAATGGTAATTTGTCCTCCTTGGCATTAGCTCTTTACACAATGTACTTGAATCTTGTTGATAGTTAAGAAAGAAGTTCAAAACATGTGTGTGTAATGTTAATCCCTCACACCACATTTGCTTGTGAAGTAGAATCATTATAAAACTATTTTGTTTTCACTTTATCTTGTTTGATAAAGTTTTATTAAGAATCAGTTAAGCTCTATTTTGTTCCAGTTTATATAACAAAGGCTTATTAAAAAATTTGGGCCAAAGTAAATATAATATTTAGCACCGCGTCTTAGTACCCGTACGGGCTTATACGCTTTAAGTACTAATTACTCTAGTGGATTAGGAATTGGAAAGGTTGAATTAGAGGAAGTGAAACCGTATTTGCATGGAGGGAGAGTGGAAAACCATTTAGGAAAAACCACCCCCAATTCACCCGACCGAGATTCGAACCTCGATCTCCCCGTCCTCAGCAGTCGAGCTCAACACGACTAGCGCGTTAGCCAACTACGCCACCGAGGCGGGTAAAAGTAAATAGAAAAAAAGTTTCAGTTATTTTAGTTTAATATTAACTAGGCCTATACAAATCTTAATTTAACAGTTCTTGACTATGTGTCATGAGCATAATATAGAATTTGATGAAGAGCTTTTTAAATGAAAATAAAAAGTAATCATCAAATTGCAAGGTTCCCTTGAAATTTATTTAAAAACTGTTGAGATAACTATTCAAGGAAAATAAAAATAAACTCATTTACTGAAGAAAAATAGTATTTACTTTGGCCAGAAATGTGTTGTCATTAAAATTACAAAAATATGAACTTCAAACGGTTTTGGGGGGAACTGATAAATGATACATTTTATTTTCAGCTTTCGTGGCAAATAGTTTTTTTTATTAATCAAATGTTGATTTATTAGAATAATAGAGCTAATTTAGAATTATTTGATATCTGCCAAGTGTGTCCTTCAATTTGATGATAGACTTTTTTCTCTTCACTTAAGAAGTTTCTCATCAAAGGCTCATATTATACTCATGACAGATACACAAGAACTGTTTATATCACCTTGCGAAGAAGATTAAATTTTATGCTTATACTTTAGAAATGTCTTAATATGTATATATATACATATGTTACACTGCCCTTCTCACATTCCCTTCAATCCCATTTTAAGGAGTAAGAATAGAAAATATCAAACTTTCCTACCTTTGCTTTAACCTCTTTTTTCATGATAGCATCCCACATTCTCTCTATTTCTTTCTGGCGTTCCTGGAGACATTGCTTTTCTTGGATTTGATAGAGTTGTCCTTCTTTCACTTCCATGGCATTCCTCTGAAATATAATGGGACGTAGCGCCTCGCAACGCCCCCTGGAACAAATTGATATAATTAATTGGAAAAACAAATAAATGGAAGGACACAATCACACAAACTTTATAATATTGTGTATTATAAATTATAGATCTCTCATGTTATTTTCAATTAATAATCTTTAAGAGAACACCAATTTCACTAGAATGAATCATTATTTAAATCTTTCACTAAAAGTGAAAAAAGAAGTTCTACTTTTCTTAATTTGTAATTATCATTGTTGACAAATAGAAACAAAATAAACCGTGAGAACACGTACAAGAAATAGTGAATTAATTTTTATTTTAATGTAAAGATTTGGGGAGTCAATTTTTCTTTGAATTTAAAGATTCATTTTAATTCAATGTTACACTGCCACCACATGCAAACGTGTATTGGATTTAGTTTCCAATCATTGTGTTCTAGTTTCGAATCGTTTTGACGTTAGGACACGCTAGATAGCCTATAAATAAATGTGTTTGTTAACGGCACCCCCATTTTTTTTAATATAATATATTTTATGATTTCTAACTCCTTTGCTAGCTGCACAAATATTTCAAAAACTGCAGCTCACATTAATCTTAAACAGCCCAATTTATATACATGAAAGCGTAGTTGGTCAGTCTCAACATGGTAATCATGATCAATGACACATTTGAAAGAATTTCTTTGATTTTCATGAAAAATGACAGGTGAGAGCTTACTTATAGCTTCAAAGAAAATTTTCAAAAATAAGTTTTTAGTAAAATATCCTTAAATAAGTTTTAATCAGAAAAACAAACTCGTCTTAATAATGACAATAACCACTCTTTATTTATAGATTTAAATCAAATTGTCCAAATATATTTAACTAAAGTAAAATTTAAACGATTAGATAATCTGTTAACTACCCTAAAATTATTTATTATTTGTAAAAAAAAAACTCATTCTTACTTCTCATATAAAAACTATTCATATGTTTACATTCTGAATTCAATATTAAAGGTCATTTTCCAAAACAATCAAATTTGTTATAATTTATGGAAAGCAAACTACCCTTAAATTTATTTATTCTAGATAAATAAGGATATGTGATATTATAATGTAGGCCTATATGTAAAATATTCTCCTGATACCAATTTTGACCCAAATTACTAAAGAAATTTTTTTTCAAAATATTAAAATTAAAGAAAAATTATTATTAGTACCACAGACTAATTTCCCCTCAAAACAAGTGTACAAATTTGTCATGTTCATGCCAAACGCTCCCCAGATATAAATTTTAAGTAAAATCATTATAGTAGTTTTCAAGACAATTCGGATTTTCAAAAATCATTGCTAATTAAACAGCCCTTTAAGGAATTTTTGCCCAAAACCAAGTAAATGGGGTTATTTTTTATGCCAAACACTCCCAAGCTAACCATCTAGAACCAAATCATTGTACCCTCCCTAAAGGTTCAGGGAAGGTAACACACACATAAAGAAAGAAATACAAATAAAACAGAGTTTTATTAATGAGACATATAACAGAGTACAGTATGTGACATTAAGGATTGTTCATTTGGTTTCCGTTGTCTGCTGTAATAAATATAGTTTGAGTGTAGCGTGTAGTATCACAACAAGTAGATAAAGAAAAACATAATGAACTGAAAACAAAACGTCCAGTATAATGAGCCTTTAGTATAGGCAAATGAGCCAATAGGGGTTAACTAAAACAAAACGTCCAGTATAATGAGCCAAATAGGGGTTGACTAAAACAAAACGTCCAGTATAATGAGCCTTTAGTACAGGCAAATGAGCCAATAGGGTTTAACTAAAACAAAACGTCCACTATAATGAGCCTTTAGTACAGGCAAATGAGCCAATAGGGGTTAACTAAAGCAAATTATTGTCTGAGATCAATATCCAGGATCATAAAGGCTCCCGAGAAGACAATCCCTACAACTCGCCCACTACAACAAAGTGAACAGTGGTGGGTCAATAATTATAAACATTTTAAGAAATCCCTTGAACTGTCCTCAAGAAAGAGCTAGATCGATATAATGTCTGTACCTCAAAGAACATGACCATTAACCCATCAGATTGTGCTCACTCAGGTTCTTAAGAGGTCTAGCTACTTAGGTATCTATCAATTAACAAATTAAACGCTCTATTTATAGCAACTAATAGTGAGTTAACAGCATAGTCACACTGAGGAGGCGCTAACCTAGTCCCTCTTATACGGGGATAGTTATTAACCCCAGTTAGGGCAAGATAGCTAGAGTAGCCCCATGGCTTCTTTGGCGCTGACTGACAGCTCACAGATGACAGCTGACGTCTTTGAAAAGCTACCAGACCAAATTATGTATCCCTACGCCGAACCATATGCTCTGCAAAAACATGTGTTTAGCAGCTGTCACTTTTGACATGTTTAATGTTGACAGTCAGATGTCAGCTGTGAACTCTCAGTCAGCACCAAAGAAGCCATGGGCCTACTGTACAGCCTAGAGCTATAGTGGTCACACTCACGAACAAAACCTGTCTACAAGGTATACCCAACTAGTCCTAGTACAACGAGTGTACTACATAAGGAAGCCGTCTACACGGCTTCAAATAAACTTGCAATAACGATATAAAGGCTTCCCGAGGGCAGGGCCAATAATAAGTAGTACAATTCCTGGTCCCATAATAACACAGTACAAGATAATTAGCCAGGGCCAAGAGACCTAATCAGGTCATCAAAACACATCTAGCACTCCCCACTAGTGACTCAAGACGTTCCCTTCTTGGCTATTCAAACATTGCCAAGCAACCAATCTAACGTTAATTAGTCACATAGCCATAGTGATGGCTGTATATATAAACATAGCTCTAACATAACTCAAACAAATGTGGATAAGCCTCTTAGCACAATAAACAACACTAGTAGTACATATCGGCAAGAAACTATATCTGCTCATTGAGCTATCATGCCCCAGTTGACTCTTGAGACAACTCTTGTAATATCAGCCTAATTAATTCAATAGTTATAAACATCAATTTACCAGGGGATTGACTTAGAAAGAAACTAGCACTTCATGACTCCCAAATAAGTTGAGTCGGTGCTTGGTAACCTTCCCATTACTCGTCGCTATACTTTTAGAATTACATAGCAAAAATACACAGCTCGGCGAGCAACAGTACAAACAGTACGTAGACGGGAATTAGCCAGTCCGGCTAGCAAACAGTCCTTGCGAGACCCAAAACAAATCATCTGCGACAGCGCAGCGATATTGTGGCCCCAGTGGTAGAGCAGGCTGCGCACTTCTAGCGCACCAGCGTTATACTATGGCGGTGTTGGTGATCTAGGTATGGCGGGACGCTACCTACGGGTAGCACCTTGCGTTGAATCCACCAGACTCCATTCCAGCCAGAGCCTACTCAGATTAACTGCTACTGTAGAGAAGGTAAGGTGAGACCTGGTGGTCTAGGGGTAAGGTGTCAGACTTCTATGCTGGCGGCCAGGGTTCAATCCTCGGTCCCGGCACAGATTTATCTGATTACCAAACCCTTCCTTCACCTCTGACAAGACATCTTGTTAATGTGAGGAATGCCAGGTCTCCACCGTGGTTCGGATCCCACGTTAAACTGTAGGTCGTCCATTTCATCTCACAATCACCCTACCATTACACATTAGCGTAAGTGCGTAAACCCGAACGGGTAGTAAGACGCGGTGCTAATAATAATAATAATAATAATAATAATAAATGTAGAGAAGGTACAGTTAGAGACCCGATAAGTCGTAAATTATTACAAATTCTGTATCTTATTCAGCTCGAGTAGTATATTAAATCAACTCCAAGACTGAGAAGGAAAAAGGAAGGGGAGAGCAGTTGTCAGCCAATCACGTCTTACAGCGACAGCGCAGCCCATAAAGGTAATCAAGGGGTGTAAGCGCATGCGCAGTGAGAGCAAAGAGAAAGAGGCAATACGAAACGAGTGAAGCCCCAAAATTACAGTTTCTTGATAAGTTTGATTACTGCATTTGAACGAAATTAAGCTTATAGGCGATGACCTCAAAACACACTCACATAGATATTTAGGTCAAGAGGAGAGCAATCAGTAGGGTAGTTCATGAAACATAGAAGATATCTTGAGAGGTGAAAAAGACACATGATTGTGTGAGCTAATATCCATTATCTCGGCAAATCTCTAGGGCCATTTTAAAATATTTCCAATTTTTTAAAGATTAGTCTTCAGTAAACTATCTTTAAATGAGTTTTTTACCCTCAAAACAAGTATACATTATTATTTGTCAAGAATAATATTCTCAAAATACCCAATTAGAACCAAATCGTAAACTATTTCAAGTTTTTTCTTACTGTTGAAAATACTATGCTTAAAAATTTAAAATCTATGTCTCTATTGGAGAAATATCTTATTGATTTGATCGAAAAAAATTGTTTCTTATAAAAATTGTAAAAACCCTTAGTGTTTTCCAATCCTCTTATATGCCATACGTAGGTTTTGGTCTTACATGTACTGCTGTATCCTCTTCTGTTCCACCAGTGCCTTTCTCTCCGCCTCTCTCTTGTTTCGCAGCTCCACCGCTCTCTTCTTCATCTCCTCGTACTTTCTCTCGTCCACCCGCTGAGACTGGTCGATGAACTTCCTTGTCCAGGCGTCCTCTTCCTCCAGAAGAAGCTGGCGTAGCCTGAAAACCAGAGTCTCCAGCCATTCTAAAAATCAAGCTTTCTGATAGTTTTCTTTTACTTACTCATAGGATGACAGAGCATGTTTTGTTGTAGTGGAAATTTTTTAAATTGAGATTATGATAACGTTTTATGTTCCCCCAAAATCTAAAAGGGTGATTAACGGTTATGTGTGTCTGACTCTCCATCTTTCTATACTCGCGCTTTTGTTTGTACTCCAATTTGTCTGTCCTCTGTCTGTCTGTCTGTCTGCCCCTCCCTTTGCCCATCCCTATCTGCCTGTTCTCATGTATCTATGACTCTTTGCCTGTATGTCAATTTACAAAAGTACAGCCAAATTTGGTTTTATAGATTTCAATCAAACTTTAAATTTGAGTTCAAATCCTGATATTTTTTAAAACCAATATTTATTTAAAATTAGTATCTCGAAATGTTTTAAATATAGATAACATTGCTTAATGTCTATGAAAAAATAATAATCTAAATTTTGTTAAACCTTTTTTAATTCCTTTTCAAAATTTAATAATATACATGAGAAAGTAGACAATTCTTCCATACCATTTATTTAATACAAATAGTGTCAGTATCTTTTTTTTTTTTGTGAAAAAATGAACATTTGAATTTGGTAGGATGAAGTTTAAGGAGCTGCGACAGAAATGGAAAGAGTGTGTGAAATTTCCTTTGGAATGGAATAACCCTGAGCTTAGCTTTTCTATTTAAGATACCAGCTGAAAATTAAAAATATTTTCAAAAAAATGTTAATGTTGAAATTTAACGTTAAGATTGAACATAGTCCCCTTAATCTCTAAACTCCAACTGACTTGTTATGCGAGCTACCTAAAAACCTGACAAATGAGCACGTGGGAAAACGTGCATGACTCATCTTGTCAGAATTATACGTTTTTTCCCCCTAAAATATTTTTTTTATTATTTACTCCCGCAAAGTGGATACATTTCCTCATTTCTACCTTATAGTTATAAATACTCAGATATCTCGGGTGGATATTAAGACGTGTGGAAAAAATTTGAGAAAATAGATATTTATTTCCATGGAAGGTGACTGAGGTATCATTAATAAAAACACCCGCCTCGGTGGCGTAGTTGGCTAACGCGTTTGTCGTGTTGAGCTCGACTGCTGAGGACGGGGAGATCGAGGTTCAAATCTCGGTCGGGTGAACTGGGGGGGGGGGTTCCTAAATGTTTTTTCACTCTCCCTCCACGCAAATGCGGGTTCACTTCCTCTAATTCAACCTTCCCAATTCCTAATCCATTAGATTAATTAGTAATTAAAGCGTATAACCCGAATAGGTAGTAAGACGCGGTGCTAAATATAAATTAATAAAAATCATCCTCTATTCAATCAGTCTGTAGTCGAGCCCTAGCCTCTCCAGCCATAAACCAACCTTCACTTAGTTTATGGCTTATCATGTGTGTACATTGATATTTTTTGTTCTAAAACTAAGCTATATTTATAGGTCATTTGATTAAATAATAAATTGATAAAGCACAAGTTAAAAAAAACCTCTTTCAGAACATTTTGTGGTCTTTTTTAAACTCAAAAACAAAACCAAGATGTATTCACTTCCTCGTCTCTTATTATCTACCCGCTCTATATACATTTTAACTATACTAATGTGGTAGAGATGAAGACTGCTGAAATTATAGGGAATATACCTGAATTTACGTGGAGGGGGTTTAAATACGACAGACACGCAATGTGCACGCGGGATAAAATTTAAACAATGCAATGCGCCAGGCTGTTTTCAACAGGAATATGATCATGTAGACCAGTAGTTCGCAACCGGTGTTCCGCGGCACTTTAGTATGCCGCGAAATTTTGTAAGTGTGCCGCCAAAATTTCCTAAGATTTTAATCTAACTAATTATCTCGTAATAACTCTACTACTAGTTTTAAACCTCCCAAAGTGTTAGAGCGATAGATAATTTTGGGTTTCACTTGAAAAGAAGATTGTGACCAACCATTTTCTATCTGTACCTTTTGTGGAGAGCGCTTGATGAATTATTCAGTGATTATGAGCTAAATGAAAAGGTATCTAACCACAAAATATCACAGTGTGTTCCAAAAAACCATCATCACAACACAAGGCACAAATAAAATAAAAACAATTATGTTAATTTCAGATAGTGCACCTGAGGCGTCATTCAAAGTTGCTGAATTGGAAAGCAAAAAGCACGAAACCAGAAGTTATTGGTGACAATGTGATTGGGCCAGTTTGTTAGGTCATTATTGAAACCTTGCTCATAAAACAATCCAAAGAGCAAATATCAAAAATGTCTTTATTGAATGATAAGATAGGCTGACGTATTTCTGAAATATCTGGGAACATCAGTCAGAATGTTGTTGTTGAAAAAAATAAAATAAAACGGCAATTTGCTCTGCAAGTTAATGAGAGCATCAATAGAAGAATACACTTATTGTCAACTGCTTCTCGATAGTCACCACTTTAATTTTTATCTAAGTTTATTAGAAAAATGTATTATATTACAGCCTTTACACAAGTGTGACGTGAAAATATTCCCTTGGACTAAGTGTGCCCTGGAGTGAAAAAGTTTGGGAATCTATGCTATAGTTTTTTTTTAAACTAGACCTGTATATAAGGAAGAAATAGATGAAGTATTATATGTGGAGTGTCGCTCTGAATGGAGATTAGATATGAAATCTGAAATTAAAGGAGAATAAATATCTGTAAGGATTTGAGACTAAGTGCTGGAAGAGCATGGATTTAGAAAAGTAGGCAGATCATTAGGTTACTGGTGAAGCTATAAAAGAGAGCCATTAAAAAAAGGAACCATGATCTAGGTGATTCTACGAATATAATATTATTTAATTGGTGGACTAATTTGAAAAACTAGATTATTATATTACGTAATAATGTAAATTTTAATGTAGATGGGTGTTAGGATTTTGACTAATGTAACTGAAGGATTACCTCAAAGGAGGAAAAAGAGATAATACTTAAGTATCTAGGAATGGAAGCTGATGATAGGATCGCAGGAGCAATTAATTCTAACAAAGCAAAGAACTTTCCAAAAGATATAAATCCTAATAATTATGTATGTATATAAATTATATTTGAACCCATTACTTTCTTTCGTTGACTAACCGGGCTATATGAGCCTGACATTTAGTCCCTTGGCCCACCAATAGTGGTAAAATAAGATTTAAAATAAAAATAAAAAGTTTTGTTCGTCTCGAAGGACGCTCACTTGTCTCTCCTCTGATCGAGTTCATTCCTGACGGCCCTCATGCCGAGCTGAACTTGGTTGCGGACCCCACCGAAAATGGACTTCAGCTCCGTCGTCGCTTCAAACTGGTTCTTGACGCTTTTCATCAGCAGCTCCTTCCTCAAGCTCTCGTTCTTCTCGTTTTCTTCCGACAGATGGCGCTGATCGCGCAGCAGCTTCTGTGACTTCCATGAGGAGCCAGCTTCTTTGACAATCTGCAACAGCGGTTGTTGTGGTACGTGAACTATACTGCATTTTAAACTGATATAGGATTTAGATTAGCGTAGCTGGAGTGGGGGAGAGGAGGCTAGTCACATGCTCGACCAATCCGTGAAGGGTAGTTGTCATGGCAACCAATGAACGTTACCAGATTTCTTGACAGTCACTGAGTATGCTTGCATAGTAATAACTCGCCGACTCCCGCTGTGTGGCAACCATACTCCTCAGCCTACCCACCACGCAAACTCCCGCTATATGGCAACTATGTTCACCAGCCTACTCACCACGCAGATCCTGCAGCAGTTTAAACTGTAGTATAAAGTAGTATTTTGGTAGGAGTAACCTTTTGTAAGGCTTTTTTCCTTCCAGAATCTTCCTATATAGTAGGGTTCTGGTATGAAAAAAGGGCCTCCCTGAACGTCCTTCTTACCAATATTCTAATATTTAACTCCTGATTATGCTACCGACGGGGAAAAGGGCAACACCAAGTCAACTGGCAGTGACAAAACCATAAAGTGTGTCGAATCTTATTTCTGATGAATGTAAGGTCAGAGTTCAAGTCCTGACAGGGTGCACTCCCTCTCTACGTAAAAGGGAATATCTGTATTTGTTCACAAATATGTTTGGGACAAGGAAGATAAGAATCATCTTTCACAGCAGATAATATTTAATTCGTCATAGCTTCATACACCTTATATAAAGTATTTAATTTCAAAGGGGTAGTAATTTACGGATTGTATCAGTTTATTGAGTGACACTTTGTCCTTAGCCTCAAACGGTGAACATTCGGTAGCAAAACCAGCGTGACAGAATCAGTTAGGTTATGTAGAGTGACTATTTGCACTCTCCTCCATGCCTTGTTAGAAAAATAAATAACGTACACAGAAGAATCCTGTCTGTTCTTCCTTGCTGCAACCACAGTACGAAACTTTGGCCTTGAGGTTGGGGCTTAGTGGTTCTATGCACTCAGCGTTTAGTCCCCTTCCCATTCCATATTTTCAGTTATTCTATGTTTATAAAAATAATAATTTTTGGTTCGAAATCAATTTTTACAAGTCCTAAGTTTAAACAACCATAATAGGTTTGTTATCAAAGAATTACTATGTTAGAATGGCATGTATGTTTGTAAGTTTCAACTTTTATATTAACTAAAAACGAAGATAGCTTCTCATTTTAATCAACATTTATAACACATATTTAAATATATTTTGTATTTTGATTAGAATAAAATAATTAAGTTAATTTAATCTAATTAAGTTAATTTAATCCAAATTCAGAGTTGACTCTATGTTTAATAAAATTGTAAAGAAAATAACCCATTAGGGAACACATCCTCAAGTTTGAGTACCCAGGCCTATTGGTAGTATGGCTTCACAGTATTAGGTGTTATCCAACTAATATTTGTATATGTTAATAACCCGCCTCGGTGGCGTAGTTGGCTAACGTGCTAGTCATGTTGAGCTCGACTGCCGAGGACGGGGATATCGAGGTTCGAATCTCGGTCGGGTGAACTGGGGGTGGTTTTCCCTAAATGGTTTTCCACTCTCCCTCCACGTAAATGCGGGTTCACTTCCTCTAATTTCACCTTCCCAATTCCTAATCCATTAGCGTAATTAGTACTTAAAGCGTATAACCCGAACGGGTAGTAAGACGTGGTGCTAAATAATAATAATAATATAGGTTAGTAATATACATACTCGTATGTCTATTGGTAGTATGGTTTCCCAGTCTTAGGTGTCATTCAACAACTATGTGTATAGGTTAATAATATACATATGTGCACATTTTCAAGTTTATCTTAGTGCACCTCGCTTACCCTTAATGATAGCAGTCCTACCTTGACGGACCAAACTATGACCCTATCTTATAAAATATCGCATAGTGGACAAATTCAAGGTAAGCTGAATATCTTTAGAGGATAGATAACGGGTACGTATGTTTACCTTTACCTTTCCGTGTTTTCTAGTTTTAGGGTTAGCCACATAGCTCGTCACGGGGTTTAAGGTGTTAAAACTCTGAAGACAATAAAAGGGAAAAGACGATACGCCTCAGATGAACACTGCAATATTTCCTTAGACACGCAAATATATTCAAAATTTAAGCTTTTTCCCTTGGTTTTTGAGTAAGCCAAATTAGTATTCAAGTGTTTGAAGGTGTCTAGTTCACAAAAACTTACAATTGTTAATCAATAACAGAATAGTCAACTTTGCACCCTTAGGTTTCCTATGATAAGAACACAATGTCTCCAAAGTTTTGAAGTTACTTGTACCAGGGGTTAAAGTGTCCCTCAGGCGTATGGTCTCATATGAGTAAAAATGAAAAAATACAGATAAGGTACACATATTCAGAAATTCCTAAATACTTATGCAAAATTACTTGGTTTCAAAGTTATATTATTATTATTATTATTATTATTATTATTATTATTATTATTATTATTAGGACCGCGTCTTACTACCCGTTCGGGTTATACGCACTTACGCTAATGTGTAATGGTAGGGTGATTGTGAGATGAAATGGAGGACCTACAGTTTAACGTGGAATCCGAACCACGGTGGTGGCCTGGCATTCCCCACATTCACAAGGTGTCTTGTCAGAGGTGAAGGAAGGGTTTGGTAATCAGATAAATCTGTGCGGAGACCGAGGATTGAACCCCGTTCGCCAGCACATTCAAAGTTATAAAATGTATACACAAGTATACATTAAATTTTATTTATGTGATTATATATTTTAATAATATGGAGTTTAAGCTAAATTTTAATGGAAAATATATTTTATAAGTCTTAGATTATTAATATGTGGAAATGAAAAATCAAGTCAAATAAATATAAGGAATATGTCTAGTTTTTATTAAGTAAATAAACACATTTTGGCAACATGAGTCAACCAAACAAAACATGTTTTCTCTTTGGATTTAAGATTAAAATACATATTCTTTAATTATTAGTCTTTAAATTTGCAGTTGATATGGATATCAAGTAAGACAAAATGGAAAAAACTAACAGTTTATCGCGTTGTTTGAGACAGAAAAAAATTGATGAGACATCCCTTTTATTGTGTTTTAACAAGGAAAAAAAATAGTCTATGCCCATCCTGAGATTATAATAATCACATTAGTCCTGTTTAAGTTGTCTCAAAAGTTCTAGAATTTATCGTGAACATAAAAAAAAATCTCAAATGAACATTTTATATATTAGAGTTGAAAGCTGACAGATGAGAAATATATTTCTTAATCGTAGGCCTAATTAACAATTCTTCATAGTTGCACAATTAGGAGAGTTGTTTGATTTGCTGGTGACTGATAGAACAATTATCGAAACCCATCCAAGTGTTCTGAGGGTAGATTTACTTAAATTATTTCTCACTCTCTTTCTAAGCAAATGTGTCCTCAATTCCTTTAAAATCTTACTTCTCTCATCTATATCACATTAAATAAATTATTTGGATAGCTCGGATTGGTTGAAGACGTGTAGAATTATTTTTTAATTATTTTTTTTACGGCTTCGTACTATCAAAAGAATCAAGAGCAAACATCTTGACCTTGAACTTTGACCTCATAAAACAAGGCAGTGCATGATCTCCAAACGAGATTATTCTTGAACCTGGGGAATGGTTCGCCCTCAAAGCAAAAACGTTACAAAAACCAGTCCTTGTAATAAATCAATAGTGCAACAATCCCCATAGCTTTATTGCAACGTAAAACAAAATTTAATCAGTTACAAAGTTCATTCAATCTTACTTTATAATATGAATAAACTTTTGTAATCATTGAAATGGAACTTTTAATGTTGATAGTATTTCTGGTGACCTGGCGGTCTAGGGGTAAGGTGTCAGACTTCTGTGCTGACGGCCGGGGTTCAATCCTCGGTCGTGGCAAAGATTTATCTGTTTACCAAACCCTTTCTTCACCTCTGACAAGACATCTTGTGAATGTGAGGAATGCCAGGCCTCCACCGTGGTTCGTATTCCACGTTAAACTGTAGGTCCTCCATTTCACCTCACAATCACCCTACCATTACACATTAGCGTAAGTGCGTATAACCCGAACGGGTAGTAAGACGCGGTGCTAATAATAATAATAATAATAATAATATTTCTAAATAGTAGTTATATTAAAAGTAGACCTTTCAAAAAAAAATACTAACTACATCCTGTTAAGAATTATGTCATATTATTATCGTCTTAACATTTATCTTGGTAATTCCAGTTGAGATATATCCTATAATTTATCTCCGGATTTGAAGAAAATATCTTCGCTAGTTTATCAAATTTGATAAAAAATAATTAATAATATATTCAACAATGCATTATAGTCATATAGAATAACCGTGATAAACGTGGCCTAATACGATAGTCTAACAATATATGTATTTAAAAATACGTTCAAGGCACTCGTTTTATCGCTTAAAATTATAAATTAAAATTAATTGAGATGAGCTACTGATTTAAAATCCACTTGAAAGGCCGTCATATTCAAAACTATAATCAAATTTTAAAAATAAGAACATAATTTGCTATGCCTAGATTCAAAAAACATCCTAGCAAAATTTCTATAAAATTGACACAAAGATGTAGAATCTATTGGAAAATAAACAAACCGACAGACATATTGAGTTGCCACCATTTAAAAATGGATAGCCAAATTAAAAAAAACATATATATAATTTATTCAGCCTAATTTAAAAGAATCTCCTCGCCAAACCTTACTAAAATTCCTTTACGCAATTATCACTTAACAAAGATCTAGACAATCGGACAGACAGAAGAAATGCCATGTGGTAAAGTTAAGAGGGAGCCCCCACTACGTTTGGTCGTTGAATGTATATATACATTCAATGGTTTGGTCAGTAATATTTATGGACGGAGGAGGGGGTGAAATTAAATCATAATCCAGCTACTTATTATAGCTTTGAGAGCTGGTCATTAATTATTCATTTAATATTAGCTTAACAATATTGATTTTCTTGTTTATACCACTAAAACTAAACCCAATTTTCCGCCTTTCTCAAATAAAAAGAAAATAGATTTCTCTAGTTTTGGAAGTAAAGTGAGTTTGTTCAAAAAAATAAACAGCAAAAGTAGATTTTTAGAGAACAATTTTGACAGGTGTAAACAAAAAAGGCCCCGTAGTATAGTGAGTGGTCAGTTCGCCTGGCTACGAACCTAGCGGTACAGGGCTCGATTCCCTACTGGCACCGTGGATATTTTTCCCATAAAGGGAAATAATCCCAATGGTCACCAGAGTTTGGTAAATCAGGCTTAAGTTAGATTTAAGATCACTCCTGATTCCATACCTTCATAATTATTATCATCATTTCATCTCATTACTGGTACTTGTAGACAACCTCCATAGGTGTACCCGTGACACTAGAGCGGGTAAGAGTACACACACGCACACGCACACACGTACACACACACACACACAGGTGACTGGACGAGTTGCCACATCTCTCCACACTTAAATATACCATACGCTAAAAAAAAGGTAAAAATGTCTGAAACAATTTTTATTTAATTATGTAATAATAAATTCAAATGATCAGCAACTGGAATTTTTCATTGATACTATCAATATATTAAAATTTATAGTAAAATATTTATGTTTAAGATGCTACCCGCCTCGGTGATGAAGTTAGTTAACGCGCTTGTCGTGTTGAAGCCCTACTGCTGAGGACGGGGAGATCGAGGTTCGAATCTCGGTCGGGTGAACTGGGGGTGTTTTTTTCTAAATGGTTTTCCACTCTCCCTCCACGCAAATGCGGGTTCACTTCCTCTAATTCAATCTTCCCAAGTCCTAATCCATTAGAGTAATTAGTACTTAAAGCGTATAACCCGAACGGGTAGTAAGACACGGTGCTAAATATTATTATTATTATTATTTAAGATTCTCAATAATGAGTGTATATATATATATATTTTCATTTCTTAAAATTTCTTCCCAACAGAGTTTTTACTATTTTTAAAAATAGTGTTTATGATTATTTGGAGAAAAAATGTATGTTGTGTATCTGATATTAATTTATAAGAAACATTTTACTAACTAGTCCTAGATATCAATATAACTGAGTTGAAACGTTCAGAATTTTTTTTTTCACATTTTAAAGATTCAGCAGAATGTTGGAATCGTTAGAATCCAACTAGTGCGCTAAAATGAGGCGTGTCTGTTTAGTATGGTTGTGTTCTGGATTGTAAATGACAAAACGAGTATTGAAAGGTGATTAAGTTAACTAGTAAACAAATATAACATATGCGCTGACAACATAAACAGAGTGTCAGCGTTCCTCACGGTAGGTCAGTCTAGAAGCCAGGTTAGTTATTAGTGTGTCCCAGCTAACAGGGCTGACTAATCACCATCGAGCCTAGGGGGTTACTCTGACCGTTTGGGGGGCTACGTGGGTTAGGTCACCGGATCATCAGTACGTGTATTGGAGGGATACCGTCTAGTTCAGGGTAACGGGGTTCATAACCGATTGGGATCACCTAGAGGTCAGTCAGGCCATTGGGTAAGCATTCCTTGCATACTTCTTTCTGTCACGAGCTTCTAAGTAAAACTATTACGTTTTTTTCGGTGACCTGGTGGTCTAGGGGTAGGGTGTCAGACTTCTGTGCTGGTGGCCGGGGTTCAATCCTCGGTCCCGGCACAGATTTATCTGATTACCAAACCACACAATCACCCTACCATTACACATTAGCGTAAGTGCGTATAACCCGAACGGGTAGTAAGACGCGGTGCTAATAATAATAATTCTTAGGGAAAAATATATCTATGTGGATTCACTGAGCTGATTTTTAAAATTGTTGCTCTAAACTATATAAACTACATAACAACCCCGTTGATCCAAATTAACTGAAGCTATCTAAAACTCAAATTAGGTGGTAGCACGATCTAAAGGAAGACAAACTCCATTCAAAATTTTCAAATTATGGTTGAATAATGAGTTTTATAAAATTCACAATAGTTTACTGATGCATAACATGTAATGCAGTTTTAAATTTACAGTATATCCTTTTACAGTACTGTAATTAGTTTTATCATTTTTTTTAAAAAAAACTCATTTTTCTGACTTCAACATGTCAATATAAAACATTTAAATCACTGTTTCTTAAAACGCTATTTAAATTTTGATTTTTTTTTATCAGTGAAATATAATTAGTTTGATTTATTTTAATTTTTACTCCATTTTCCGAAAATTTTGCTAAGATTATCCGGAATCTTGGACCCCTGGGGTTCGGTCAAATGGGGTTTTACTGCATATTAGAAGTTATGTACGAGTCTGTCTTATCATTAACTTAAGTATCTGTGTCGGGAGGTTGGAGTTTGAATCTCAACAGGCTGTGAAAAGAATAAATTTTTTTTTAAAAGGTTTCTAAGCCTTCTGCCATGTAAATTTGAGGGAGTTTCCTCCAATTTCTATCGTGTGTTTTTTTTGCACCACGTCTTACTACTTTTACATTGTATAAGTATATGTACTAATTACGATATTGGTGACCTGGCGGTCTAGGGGTAAGGTGTCAGACTTCTGTGCTGGTGGCCGAGGCTCAATCCTCGGTCGCGGCAAAGATTTATCTTATTACCAAACCTTTCCTTCACTTCTGACAAGACATCTTGTGAATGTGGGGAATGCCAGGCCTCTACCGTGGTTCGGATTCCACGTTAAACTGTAGGTCACTTCATTTCATCTCACAAATCACCCTACCATTACACATTAGCGTGAGTGCGTATAACCCGAACGGGTATTAAGACGCAGTGCTGCTAATAATAATAATAATAATTACGCTATTGAGCTGTAGGTTGAATAAGGTTGTAATTTAGAGGAAGTTTACAAGCATTTGCCTGAAGGGAGAGGGGAAAAACATTTAGCATAAACCACCCTATATACATCTGACCAGGATTCTAACCCCCTATCTCCCTGTTATCGGCAGTCTATTATATTCTAGAGTGGTGCATTAGACTGTGTGCCCACCGAAGTAGGTATCTTCACTCTTCCCTACATTATCAGTGTATATTAAAAAAAACTTATGGGTATTTATAGCCCAATTTTCTTAGAAAGTATCTTATCTGAGAGCTAGTAAAGTCACTAAGTTTAATTTAAAGTATTCATGCGTCATGCCATGTGATATGTAACAGAAACTTTTGATAGATATTATAAATACATATAATAACATATTAAAATATAATTAATTATGGCTGCAGAAAAATGTGTTTATATTATCTAAAAGGCCTCTCTTATGAAAATTGGTCCGTAGCCGTGATGTCAGAAGAGTGGTTTCTGCCCGGAGAACCCCTTTCCTGGCTATAAGTAGATGACCCGCGCGGCCGAAAGGGGCGCCAGTCACGGAAACCTTCCCTCGGCGCGTGATGCCAAACAAAGATATCGACGCTGAGCCCGTGGCGTACCCAGGCGTCATCTTAGGCGTCGCGTGATCTCCAAGCGGAGGTTAAATGGTGCTCTTGCCGAGACTTAAGGACAAGATTCGATCTGATATGAATCCTTAGTTCAGTCAGTTATGTGTCTTTGTACTCAGCTAAGGGTCCGGTTTCGACTCCCAGTATGGCCAAAATAAATGTATGGTTTAGGGAAATTGAGACATTCGCAAGGATAAATTCGTGTTTACAGTTTAGATTTCATAAGAAGATCCTTAGAAAAAATAAAAAATAATTATATTTTGAGTTTTTTAATAGCTTATTTTAATTTTAATTTTAATCAGGGGAGAGATACGATATATTGTTTTGATAAATTGATCAATATTTGTTCAGGTAAATGTTAATAATGGCTCATTGAATTTAAAATGTTGATAAAGAGTAATAAAAATATGAATATTATACAATAACAACTTAAAGATAGAGCATACGAAAAGGTTTAGTAGCCCTTGTGTAAAATATATGGACCTGTTACAAACGTGATTATTAAATAATAGTACTCACACATTACTCCCAAAGAGACTTTACCCGTTCTACCCGTTTCAACGTGCCCGTTCGGCAGGTTCATCGTATGCGTGTCATGCCAGATGACGTCATGAGTTTCAGGCCAAAGATGCTTCTTAGGGCCTGTACACGTTGGGCGTTAGCTAACGTGCTATTGTTAACGCATGCTAGAGAAGTCCCTAGGATTTCATGGACGCTCACACACGCAAGTGCGTGAATTTGTCTGACGTCCGTAGCAACGCGTGTTCTACCAGGTTTCCCCTATATTGTGTGTTTGACGCTCGCTCTGAGATGTACAGAAATCAATAGAGTCCATTCAGATGAGCGCGAGATTTTGCCATGGACAGTCGTCATGATGGAGACCGAACGTTTCGATACAGACTTGTTTGTGATGAAATTCAGAATAGTCCAGTGATTTTGGACATGGAGTGCCCGGAATATAAAAACATAGTGTTGAAGAAGTCATCTTGCTAAGAGCTGGTGGAAATTTTTTTTAGTGAAGATGGAGACACATCAGAAAATAAGAAATTTTTAGGTAATTTTAATTATTAACATATTTATAAATACATTTTCAGTGGCGTAACATCAACAACAAGGGCCCATTCTTAGCTTCCTCTGCAAACTTGTGGGTATATAAAACATGAATAGAACCATACAAAGGTTCAAAACCAAAAACAATAAGGCACTTCACCCAATACAATAAATTAAATCAAATATTTTAACCATGAAATAATTACGTTTATCTCAAATAGTTCAAATGAAAACTAATAAGTTTTTAACTGTGTTGATCAATAGTTACATCATGAATAACAATTTTTACATGAAATAGTTCCAACAACGAAATAACGAGGTCTTCCTCGATTAGTTCATATCAAAATTAATAATTATGTTTTTTTTATCAATCCTATAGTTATATTATGAATCAACATGTTTAATTTTAACAGTCCCAACTATGTTTCATAAACCACTGGATACATTTATATCATTTTAACCCGCCATGGTACTTTACGATCATTTACAAAGTTATCTGCATATTTATCTCTCGCAGATATAGAAGACAAACTTCCTCTTGGTGAATTCCCTCTGGCAAGCTTTATAAATGGCGCTTTGTAAATAATGTATTCATACCTGTACCCGTCTCTGGATCTGATATAATTATGTAAAACGCAACATTCTCTAACTATACCTTCACAAAAGTATATGTTATTATTAATTGATGCATTAAATAATCGCCACTTGTTCGCCACTATTCCAAAAGTGCAGTCAATGTATTGGCGTGATCTTGATAATTGGTAGTTAAAAACTATTTTCTTGTAATCTAGTGACTTTCCCCCATAAGGGAGCATGACGTTTTCTGAAATTCCGAACGCTTCATCACCTACAAGTAGAGGAGGCAAAGATGTTTCGTCAACATTGGATATAAGTTTTTTATTTGAAATGTGTGAAGTACGTTCCATAAGCTTTTATACAATAATGAATATTTGAAAACTGCTGAGTCACTACTTTTCCCACATGCCCCAATTCCCACATAAAGATCAGAGTAGTTCGTGTCACATACAACTAGCAGCACGGTAAAATAGTAGTTATTGTAGTAATGAACCTGTATTGGTAGGTTGTATAGTTCGTATGTGATTTCCTTCTATAGCACCGATGTAATTTGAAAAATGAGCATATTTTGCAGATCTTTTTGCAACTTCCTACCACTTCTCTCGTGTCATTTGTGACATAAAAATAGGTTTCAATGTTTTTAAAATTGCTGCGCATACTTTTTTCGCTACATTTGAGATAGTAGACTTAACAAGCCGGTAACTGTAGTGCAAATCAGCAAAAGAGCAACCTGAAACCAAATACCTGAAAATAAATAAAATATCAATTGTATAATGTGCATTCATTTGTAGCACAATATCTTTTTACAGTAACAATTTAATAATAATGTTTAAAACATTTAGTCATGTTTGTGGATACTTTTTCTAAGGCAAATTATTTTTTAAGGTTCAACTTAACCAAAGAAAAAGAAAAGCCTAAGGGCCAATTTTGCAAGAGAGGGGAAAAAAACAGAAAAACATTCCATCTGGCTCAGAAGCGAAAAGTCAACATGTGTACATCTACTTAAGATGATTACATTTTCTGGAAAGGTCTGTCAGCAACAAGGAAACAACGAGTAATATTGATAACAATACTACCGAAACAGGACTGGAGGAAACTGATGATCTACCAGGACCGGGCTCCAGCAGACAAACAGATAGGCCTTTATCTCCAAATGTCAGCAAGAAAATCAACTTAAATGCACAAGATCAAAATGTTTCAGATATTTTAGAGAAAAGTTTATTAGCAAGAGAAAAAATAGAACAATAAAATAATCAGGATGAAGACCAAATTTTGTTTATCTTTATACAAAGAACTGCAAAAGTAGACGAAAGACGCCGATTGAAGACAAAAATAGAAATATTGGAGGTTATCCAGTGGGCACAGAATTTCTCTCCTCTACATAGCCAATCATAAAGTTTCTATTAGTATCCAAATAGTCAGTTCAATTCAGAATATGTGACTGCTCCGGCAACCACAGTTCCACCTTAACTACCTCAATTCACAGCACTAATCCCATCAGATAATATAACAGCTTCAGCGAAAATATGTTCTTCATCACATATAAAAGTTATTGCACCAATCCCGTCACCAGCAAATAACTCCAACTCTCAACACAGTTCAGAAATGATGGACCTCTTTGAGTAATTTCCCTAGCAACAAAACAATCTTTGATATTCTTGATTTTCAAAATAAATGTTCATTTACATGACTGTATTACATAATATTGAAATACACTTACCTCAATGTTAATAAGAGTTTTTCTTCTGCTGAGATGCTATCCCTTACAGCGATTGTTTCTGGGAAAATATCGTCCTTAATTAATTCTAGAAAATCGTCAAAAGATTTTGTCGACATCCAAAAATAGTTTTTAAAAAAAATCTGTTCATATTCCCTCAGTTTTTGGTAAAGGGTAGTTAACATTCCGTGAGTTAGTTTATCTCTTAAAATAGAATGTACCCAGTTTTGCCCCTGCCTTTGCTTACACCGTTTATGGTGACGATAGAGTATCCAAAAACATGTTACCTCATCAACTTCCATTTTGATAATGAGGTAGGTGAGCTGAGGGCGGACGCGCGTCAAGGGCTTGCATGTGTTTGCTCACCACTTTTTGCTGACGCGCGTTCACCGTCTCATGTGTGCAGGCCCGTAGAATGATATGGATGCTTCCAGTATTCACACGATTAGAGCAGTCTGGGCTAGCGCCGGTTGTTCCATCGGTCCCACGCATGCGCAATGTTCCCCTCCCTTTACCCATATCTGCCCTCCTTTTGATTGACCTCTATTATTCTCTTGGATCACGTTCTAACATTTGAGGACTATAAATTTACATGTTCGTATTTATTGGTACTCATAATATCACCGTATATTGCTTAGGTGGGATAAGCGTTTGTCCCTTAGGCAGGCTAGCTAACTTGTATTCAAAATTCTCTTTCGAATTATGTTAATTTTATTCTTTGATAAAATCTCTCATCAGGAATTACATTATCAAACAATATTTTAGGTCATGTACCTTTAAGGTTACGCATCTCACAATTTGGGTAAAACCAGAATATCAAAATATGCTATTTATATATGTATTTATTTTTTTGCGTCTGGGCTACATTATTCGTATACCAATTTGTGGAGAGATTAGCTGATGTACCGTTGCCCAGGTGATACCCGAATATACTAATCATACAACCTTTCCATGGAGGCTTTTCCTATGTTCCGGTGAGATGAGGTGATGGTGATAGTGAGATTTAGGGAGTGAGACCAGTGGAAACACTTAAACTTAACGTAAGACTAACCAAACAAAGCCTTGTGACCATTGGGGCAGTTCCCCTTTCGGGAGAAATACCCAAGATACCATCCCGGGATCAAACCCAGGACCATAGCCAAGTGCAATAATGGGGCCAGCTAATATAATGTCTGGTTACTTACAATTCCTAATTCGTCGGGGTGGACTCCAACGACTGTCCTAGCGTGTGGGCGTGTCTTATGATGGACATTTGGTGGAATCATCACAATAGAAGAACCATACATTGTCACGTTCCTAAAAAAAAAACCAAAACCAAGCTATCATTTTACCAGTGATCCCCCTAAATAATAATAATAATAATAATATTTAGCCCCACGTCTTACTACCCGTCCGGGCTATACGCGTTTAAGTACTAACTACACTAATGTATTAGGAATGGGGAAGGTTGAATTAGAGGAAGTGAACCCGCATTTGCGTGGAGGGAGAGTGGAAAACCACTTAGGAAAAGCCACCCCCAGTTCACCCGACTGAGATTCGAACCTCGATCTCCCTGTCCTCAGCAGTCGAGCTAAACACGACTGGCGCGTTGGCTAACTTCGCCACCGAGGCGCGTGATCCCCCTAGAGGGTGGCTATGTGGGTTTTCCAAATAGGCGGTGAATTTAAGTCCTATCTTCTAGGAGTCTCGCATCACCTTCCCTCCCCTTTTTGAGAGAAAATGTCAGGAATTAAACCTTGCGGGAGGGAATTTTAGAGCATATGAACATAGATCTGAGCTAATTATATAAGATTCAAGAGCTAATTTTTACAAAAAAAAATCTTAAAAATTAACAACAAAAATTAGTTGAGCTAAACCCATTGAAAAAAAACACATATTGTTTACAAGTTTATTGAATAGATTAAATTGAAAAAAAAATCGTCTAAGAAGGAATAGGAGGAAATCTACATTTTATCATTTTTATCTATATTAACTCGAATATGGATGATTCAAAGTTGTAAAATGCATATTGTAGCTAAATCTCAAACATACACACAAAAAAAATTAAAATAATAAAAAAATAACTTTTGAATGAACATAAAGGGGCTACGGCCCCCTTTTCGTCAATGTATGGGCGCCAATGATCCCCCTAAGTTTATTTATCCTACCCTTTTGGGTTTTACTCATATGTAATAATAATAATAATAATAATAATAGTCCTAATGTGAAAAGAATGAGAGATTTTGAATCTAGAGGAAGTGTTCCCAAATTTACTTGGAGCAAAAGTGGAAAACCATTTAGTTTAAACACTATAAGTACTCCCAACCAGGACTCAAACCCCGATATAATAACACCGTCATCGGCAATCCAGTCAAAAGTCTTAGATCATTCGAACAGCGTAGCAAGTTCCCCATAGTTTATTATTATTATTATTATTATTATTATTATTAGCCTCGGTGGCGTGATTGGCTAACGCTCTAGTCGTGTTGAGCTCGACTGCTGAGTACGGGGAGCTCGAGGTTCGAATAACGTTCGGGTGAACTGGGGGTGTTTTTTCCTAAATGGTTTTCCACTTTCCCTCCACGCAAATGCGGGCTCACTTCCTCTAATTTACCCTTCCTAATTCCTAGTTCATTAGCGTAATTAGTACTTAAAGCGTATAACCCGAACGGGTAGTAATAGGCGGTGCTAAATATAATAATAATATATTATTATTATTATTATTATTATTATTATGTGGTTTATCTTTCAACAGGTGCTTTGCCTTGTCTCATTTGTATATTATAGATTTTTTTTTTTTTAAATTGTACTGTTTTTTAAAATAACATTAAACTTAATCTTATTTCATGACAGGTCTCCACCGTGGTTCGGATTCCACGTTAAACTGTAGGTCCTCCATTTCATCTCACAATCACCCTATCATTACACATTAGCGTAAGTGCGTATAACCCGAACGGGTAGTAAGACGCGGTGCTAATAATAATAATAATCTTATTTCTTTGTTTAAGGTATTCAATAGCTGTATTCGTCACCTTCTTGTTACTCTAATCTACTCTAACTTTCCTTGTATGACATCTCGGGACACGACCCATTCTAATGATGGGTTACACAGGCCTACCCTGTAATGAACTCATCGCCAGGCATTGTGAGGGTGATCACATAGCACAGGTCACGATTGGCAGGACATGCAGTACGAGGGGGGTAATTAGAACAACACTCAGGGTATAGACTGACAAACCCAATGAGAAGAGACCATTGGAAAGAACTAGAAGCGGATGGAAGGATAACATTGGACAGAACCTGAAAGAGATAGTGTGTAATGATTTGGACTGGATATAACTAGCTCAAGATAGGGCTGGATAGGGTGTAATGAGGTGGACTGGATATAACTAGCTCAAGATAGGGCTGGATAGGGTGTAGTGAGGTGAACTAGATATAACTAGCTCAAGATAGGGATAAGGTGTAATGAGGTGGACTGGATATAACTAGCTCAAGATAGGGCTGGTTAGGGTGTAGTGAGGTGAACTAGATATAACTAGTTCAAAATAGGGATAAGGTGTAATGATTTGGACTGGATATAACTAGCTCAAGATAGGGATAAGGTGTAATGAGGTGGACTGGATATAACTAGCTCAAGATAGGGATAAGGTGTAATGAGGTGGACTGGATAGAACTTGCTCAAGATAGGGATAGGTGGCAATGAATTTTCGATTTATTAATACCAAGGGCATAAAATAATAATAATATTAATAAGAGTATACTTAATGGTGTGTCTGAGATACATCGATCTGAAGCTCAAATGACGGGAAGATTAGCCAGTACTAATGCACCGTTGCCCAGGGGACGCCCGAGTCAACTAATCATGCATCGTTTCCGTGGAGGCTCTTTTAATGTCCCGAGGAGATGAGATGATGATGGTAGGTAGTATGATGGGGAGGAGCCAAATGAAGATTTAAACCTAACTTAAGCCTGATTAATAAACACTTATGACTATGGTAACTAACCCTTTGAAGATAAATCCCTCGATACCAGACGGGAATTGAACCCGGGACTCCTAAGTAATCAGATAGGGGGCCCTGACCACAATACTACGAAGCTGGTTGGGTCGTAGAATAATAAGAAGAGCCTAATGTTTAGTTTGCCTCTGACCTTGGCTTCGCTTGCATTATGGGACTTTTTACATCGACAATTCTTCGAATTTATTCACCATTCACACAACCTGTTCACTTTAAATTTATCTTTCTCTATTTTCCTCCAGTATTACATCTCAAAGTTATATTTAAGTTAACTATAAAAACCCGCCTCGGTGGCGTAGTTGGCTAACGCGCGAGTCGTGTTTAGCTCGACTGTTGAGGACGGGGAGATCGAGATTCGAATCTCAGTCGGGTGAACTGAGGGTGGTTTTTCCTAAATGGTTTTCCACTCTCCTTCCACGCAAATGCGGGTTAACTTCCTCTAATTCAACCTTCCTAAATCCTACTCCATTAGCGTAATTAGTACTTAAAGCGTGTAACCCGAACGGGTAGTAAGACGCGGTGCTAAATAATAATAAAAAAACTATAAAACATATATTAAAATATGGGAAAAGACCTCTGAGAGGACCCAAGTACATATGAGAGGATAACATTTGGATAGATAGGAGAGATATAGGGTGTAATAAGATAAATTGGATATAATGAACTCAAGATAGGGATAGGTGGCGTACTTTTGTGAGTGCGCTAATGAACTTTCGAGTTCCTAATGCCATAGAGTAAGTATGTATAAAAAATATATGAACTTGCCAATGAAGCCATAGTAAATATTATTACTTTTGAATCTGCATTTAAGATCAAGACTTTTATTGTTCGAATTATTCGACATGCACTTTATGCACAGAGGGATATCACCACACGACTTATTAACTAACTTAAATCTAGAAAAGACACAACATCCAGCACCCATCCGTTAATTAATCACTGTTAAATGGTAAACCAATATTTTACCAATGGTAAATCTTTCGACCATGTCGGGAATCAAGCCCGGAACTCTTTATCTTGGTAGAGAGACAGGCCACCATCTAAGCTAAGGTATTGAACGCATGATAATAAAACTCATTTGAATGATAGCAGTTAAATCTCTTCATCCCTGTTTTCGGTGGTTGACTGGTCTAAGGCGTCACTCACACAATAGGCTGAACTGTGGGTGCTGATAAGATTAGGGTTCGAATCCGGGTCGGGTGTACGGAGATTTTTTTTTTTCTAAATGTTTACCCACGCTACCTCCAAAAAAATGCGGATGTATTTCCTCTAAATTATAACTCTCTCCTTCATAAACCACTAATGTGAATAAAAAGAAAGCCCTAGTATTTAATAAGACGCTATGATAGAAAATTCTAAAAAAATTGTTGTAAAGTTAGCCCTATTATTATTATATTATTATTATTATTATTATTAGCACCGCGTCTTACTACCCATTCGGGTTATACGCACTTACGTTAATGTGTAATGGTAGGGTGATTGTGAGATGAAATGAAGGACCTACAGTTTAACGTGGAATCCGAACCACGGTGGAGGCCTGGCATTCCTCACATTCACAAGATGTCTTGTCAGAGGTGAAGGAAGGGTTTGGTAATCAGATAAATCTTTGCCGGGACCGGGGATCGAACCCCGGCCGCCAGCATAGAAGTCTGA
>CABEEJ010000060.1:305261-325427 GCA_901482245.1 Timema douglasi
GGAATGCCAGGCCTCCACCGTGGTTCGGATCCCACGTTAAACTGTAGGTCCTCCATTTCATCTCACAATCACCGTACCATTACACATTAGCGTAAGTGCGTACAACCCGAACGGGTAGTAAGATGCGGTGCTAATAGTAATAATAATAATAATAATAATAATAATAATAATAATAATAATAATAGTAAAATACGCATACTTATCTGTTTCCAATCAATGTTTCCAAATTTAACCTTCTCCGAGGACTAAGTAAAGTTTCTTACGGTACTGAGAACTTCGTCACTGGATGTTAACTAAACAATGAAATTAGGTTAAGAGACGCTGTGGATGTAGAAGGAGAACGCCATGTTGTTTACAACTTGTTCATGCTGTCATAGCAACCCCCTAAGAGGAGAAAGCTGATTAGCAAGACAACCGGAACCATGAAAGTCGCTCATGTATGACGGGTTGGATGGGTTCCCTCTTTTATATGACGTCAGGACACACATTAATTTCATTTCACCAGTAGCGCGCTAGTGAAAAAGAGAGAGAGAGAGATCAAAAGAGTGGTACAATAGGTACAAAATTTATCGTAGAGTCTGTTAAAAAATAAGAAATTAATCGAACATACGTTATCGTAAATCTTATAGATTGGTATCTTATCTATGGCGTTAGGAAATAGACAGTTCATTGCCGCACCTACAAAAGTATCCCTTTTTTGAGATAGCTATATCCAGTCCATCTCGTTACTCACTATTCCTATCTTGAAGGGTTGTTATAATTTTACCCAACCCCAAAAAAACACCCCCTGGGTTTTATTTATTTTTTAAAAAACACTTTAAAAAAACACATATTCAATTTTGGATACAAATCAATCGTCTAATTTTTGAAAATGGTTAGTCATTCTGTTGGGAAAAAAATTGTTCAAACCCAATAATAATAATAATAATAATAATAATAATAATACATCGATTTGTATTGGTGTTGTATACGATTTTTGAAATTACAGATGTTATACAATAGACTAAGCTATAAAATAGGTTTTAGTTGATTGAACAAAATAATATGTTCAACTAGCAAATCACTTGGGATAATAACATTTTAAGTTTCCTAAACTGTACTAAAGCTAGACACTAGAAATAATACGTTGTCAAAAAAGAAAATGAAATAACAATAGTGTTTACATTTATTTTTACCTAAATAAAGCACAAAATCAATAACTGCAGCTGGCTTGCCAGTAATTTGATGCATGGTCTCCCTCTGGACCTCTTTTTATTCCCTTTACACAAACAGTCTTTTATTTTCAAACTGCTAGCTTGTACAGTATTGTTGTGAAGAATTACATTGTTGCATCATTGTTTTCCTTTATTATGTGTCTTATTACTAATTTCCTCAGTATAGTAAAATTAAAATATGTTTATTTGGATCTCGAATAATTAATATATTTGAATTATTGGGTTAGTCAGATAATATTCATAATATCTTTAATTAAACCACAAAAAAAAAAATCCCGACAAAACCAGCTAAGCAAAAAAACCCAATAAAATCCAATATTATCCAACTTTTGTTTTAATAACCCGGGGTTTTTTTTCAACCCGGCTATCTTGAAGTAGTTATATCCAATCCCTCTAATTATACTCTATCCTTATCTTGAGTGAGTTTTATCCAGTCCCCCTCATTACACTATATCCCTATCCCGGTAAAATTATATCCAGTCCCTCTCATCACACTTTATTCCTTCTTGAGCTTATTCAATCCAATCCACCTCATTACACCCCATCCTTATTTTGAGTGAGTAATATCCCGTACAACCCATTACATCCCATCTCTTTCGGTTCCATGATGTCATCTTCCTATTTTTTTCATAAAACCACCCTTACATTATTTTATTTCAAAAAAACAAATATATAATTTTCAATATAATGTAAGAAAGTCTGTCGAAATATTCATTTTCAACCAAATCAATAAAGGACTTTTTAATAAGTTAAAATTTATAAAAATCGGTCGTCATTGAACTACCTTTAAACACATTTATTCAATAAACAAGTGTATTTGGTAAATTAGCATGCAAAATGTTAACTTGGTTTTATATTTTAAATAAAATAGTAACAGTAAGTAAATTCCATAAAAAGTGAATTTTCAAAAATGAATCCCTGATAAAATAGCGTTGGTATTTATAGTATTATTTGCATGACAATTTGTCCTTGAAACATAACCATGTTGTATATAAATATCTAATTTGAATCAAATCAATCAAATCGTTTCGGCTATAGCCCCAAGGTACATGAAAGTCATTTTTTACCATTATTATTGTAAAAACCAGATTTTTTTTTAGTTCAGGGACACAGAAAACGAAAAGAACTAAGTATATATATTTTAATTTTTATAATTCTAACCAAAAGCCTGGTTCAACACTTTGTGGTGTTCTTGATACACATTTGACCAAACTAAATATATTTTTTTCGTAGAAAGGTCCTTTTAGAATAAACATCTTTTACGGCCAACATTGATAACGTTTTACTATTTTTTTTGTTATGTTATAGGTATTTTTATTTTGAATTAAAAGTGGCAGCTGAAGAACACAATCCTATTAAATGACGTATGAAACCGTAAAAGTAAATCTGGTTATTATTATTATTATTATTATTATTAAAAGCACCGTTTCTTACTACCCGTTCGGGTTATACGCACTTACGTTACTGTGTAAATGGTAGAGTGATTGTGAGATGAAATGGAGGACCAAAAGTTTAACGTGGGATCCGAACCACGGTGGAGGCCTGGCATCCCCCACATTCACTTCTTGTCAGAGGTGAAGGAAGGGTTAGACAATCAGATAAATCTGTGCCGGGACTTTACCCGTAGGTCCCCAGGTTACCTTAGATCTAGTATGCTTTTTAAATGTCAAATAAGTTGTTTGTTTTTTTATGAAAATTAGACGGTTAATTACCCAACAACAATAAACAATGTGTATTCTTGGGATGCTTACACATGTATTTTACTCAACTTGATAATTGATATAAAATAAGAATCATGTACATATTACCGTAATTGGTCGTAAAGTCGTTATACTCATCGTACTAGTAGTACTCTCTAGCAGTCAGATTTGAAACTATCTTACAAACATGGTGGCACGCGGTATGTGTCAACTCGCTTTTCTCGTAGGGGCTCCACCTCCAAACCTATTGTGAGTTTCTTTTACAAGTTTATGTAAACTAATGTAATACCATAGCCATTTTTTGATCAATATTACCGTTTAGCCACAAGAGACCTCCAAAGAAAGGTCCACACCGAATTTAAAGTTTCTCCACAACTTTGAATTTGTATGGGGTTAAAAAAATTATATTTTTTGGAAGTTTCCTATCGGTTACAGGCTAGAAGCAATAATTTCAAGTTTCTAGCTTATCTGTAAGTGAGTAAACATTAATGTCAGTGAGTGAGTCCGCCGTGTGGCTTATTATTTTATTATTATTATTATTATTATTATTTAGCACCGAGTCTTACTACCCGTTCGGGTTATACGCTTTAAGTACTAATTACTCTAATGGATTAGGAATTGGGAAGGTTGAAATTAGAGGAAGTGAACCCGCATTTGCGTGGAGGGAGAGTGGAAAACCATATAAGAAAAAAACCTCCAGTTCAACAGACCGAGATTCGAACCTCGATATCCCCGTCCTCAGCAGTTGAGCGTAACATGACCAGCGCGTTAGCCAACTACGCCACCGAGGCGGGTTATAGTAGTATAATTTGCTGACTAGTTCTAGTACTCAATACATATTCAACTGTTCGAGCAAAGCGGGAATAAAATACGAAATAAATAAAAATATACCTCACAAATAAGTCACATAGCAATTTTTCTTGTTATATACAGGGTGGGGCGCAAACAATTAGACGAACTATGCTGAGGAAATTGATGGACCACGTGCTGAGGTTGGTCTGACGTCCGGTGGAACTCACCTGAGTGGCATTATCTTCAAAAAGTGATAAAGTAAAACAGTTTTGAATGTAGTTTGCTTTTATTTACCTGGTGAACAACTATTTAACGTTCAACTATAGTTTTAACTGTCAAGTTACTAATCGTCAGGGTGACCTGGCGATCTAGGGGTAAGGTGTCAGACTTCTGTGCTGGCGGCCGGGGTTCAATCCTCGGTCCCGGCAAAGATTTATCTGATTACCAAACCCTTCCTTCACCTCTGACAAGACATCTTGTGAATGTGGGGAATGCCAGGCCTCCACCGTGGTTCGGATTCCACGTTAAACTGTAGGTCCTCCATTTCATCTCACAATCACCCTACCATTACACATTAGCGTTAAGTGCTTATAACCCGAATGGGTAGTAAGACGTGGTGCTAATAATAATAATAATACTAATCGTCCAATAGTTTCGGCCTCACCCTACATATATATATATATATATATATATATACATACATACACTATTCCACATGTCTTACTACCTTTTAGAGTTATACGTTTATGTACTAATTATGTTATTGGTTTTAAGGATTAGTAAAATTAAATTTGGATTAATCATATCCACATTTGCGTGGAGGGAGAGTGGAAAACCATTTTGGAAGAATCGCACTCAGTACACTCGACAGAGAATCGAACCTTGATCTCCCCGTCATTGGCAGTCTAGTTGAATACGAAAGTAGCACGTTAGACCATACGGCCACTGAAGCAGGTTACGTGTATTATAATTAGCATAATGCTATGCATGAAGAACCGTTCTGTTGTACTTATGAAAGCCTTTCTTCTAAAGCTTGATTCACACATTCACCAAAAATAAATTGCGAAAGTTGCCTAGTGAATTCGCGAAACACACGTTAGAAGTAACTTAGGTCGACCTATGATGATTTGTGAATATACTTGAAATGTTATTATTATTATTATTATTATTATTATTATTATTATCACCGTGTATTACTACCCGCTCGGGTTATACGCACTTACGCTTATGTGTAATGGTAGAGTGATTGTGAGATGAAATGGAGGACCTACAGTTTAACGTGGGATCCGAACCACGGTGGAGGTTGGCATTCCACACATTCACAAGTTGTGATTAATACACGTCTTGCCAGAGGTGAAGGAAGGGTTAATTAATCAGATAAATCTGTGCCAGGACTGAGGATTGAGCCCCGGCCGCCAGCATAGAAGTCTGACACCTTACCCCTAGACCACCAGGTCACCTTAAAAATTTGATTATTAACTTACTCTATTTTGAAGAAAATAAACATAGCACTGAACGATTTTTTTTATTTCTTCATAACGAGCTGTCCGTTTGTGTATGGCGTTATATGTGCGTGCGGAATGATTGACGTATGTCCTAAAGTATATTTGAAGAATGGCCCTAAGGACGAGCTGACGTGTAGATAGTTCAGTGGTAAGAACAATTGCGTGTTAAGCCAAACTACCCTGGTTCGATTTCCATAACCCTGTGTTATTTTTAATTTAAAGCATATGAGTTGATTTAAAAAAAATCTAATTCCAATTTTCAAATCAGATGTCGCGCAGAAACGGGAACACTGAAACTTTATAATGTCATAACAATCGGACAAATTGTATGATATTAAAACACCTTGTAACTTTTTAACTTTGCTTGCTTGGAGGGAGAGTGTAAACCTATTAGAGCACCTATCTTCCCGTCATTGGAAGTCTATAATATATTGTGAAACGGATGCTTTAGACAAAAATGGTCCAACATTTTCCATCAGAAGGACCCAAATCTGACTCTCAATTTGCACCTCGGGCCGAAGATATTCTTAGTTATTAGATTAAAATAACATCGACCTATAACTGCTCCGGTGGTCACATGGTCTAACGCGCTACTCTCACGTGGAACTAGACTAACTAGGCCGGGAAGATCTGGGTTTAATCCCGGTCGGGTGCACTGAAGGTGTTTTATTCCTAATTGGTATTACAGTTCTCGCTCCGAGCAAATTCTGATGCATTTCCTTTAAATTAAATTTTCTTAAGCCCTAATATATGTGTGTGATTATTACTAGGACTTAAACCCAAACGGGTATTAAGATGTAGTGCAAAATATCTACATATATATATAAGCAACACTTAATAAACAATTACTTTCTATATTGATTTATAAATTGTATTTTTGGTTGGTTTACTTTAGTTTGGTTTATTGCCCAAAATTAATTAGTTTTATTAATTTCCCAAATAGGCTATATTTTATGATATATGCACCCACATTCACTTTCACCAAAAAACCTAGCATTATATATGTATGTCCAAATATGTATTTAATAACCAAAAAATTCATAGTAGAATATAATCGTAGCCTTTTTTAAATAATTTTTTTATTTGAATCATAAGCGCTTTCACATCTGTCACTGGGGGTATCCCTATAATTTCCCTCCAAAATAATCTGAGAGCCACAATTCTACATTTAGCCACCGGGCCGACATTTGGACCACATTGCCTTAGACCATGTGACCACCGAAGCGGGTTTTCGATTAGCTTTAAAAAAAATCGGATGTCCCTTATGGCCACGTGATGAGTTACAAGTCAATCGCAAGATTTCATCACCTTCCATTCGGTCCAGTTGGCTTGACTTAAATTAGTTTCAGCTTTTTCGGTTTGGTGTGACAGCTGCTTGAGAGAACCAATCAAATAGTCTAAAACCCATTCCGTCTGGGTCACTGCCCACGCGTCTATGTCCTCTGAACAAAGACAAAATAAGACGCCTGCATCAGCTGAGTCAATTTGAAATATATCGTTAAATAAAAAGTGTATGTATCATTGCATCAAGTTGTGTCATGACACATCAATAGATCTATAGTAGGTGACCTGGTGGTCTAGGGGTAAGGTGTCAAGACTTCTATGCTGGCGTCCGGGGTTCAATCCTCGGTCCCGGCACAGATTTATCTGATTACCGAACCCTTCCTTCACCTCTGACAAGACATATTGTGAATGTGAGGAATGCCAGGCCTCCATCGTGGTTCGGATTCCACGTTAAACTGTAGGTCCTCCATTTCATCTCACATTCACCGTACCATTGCACATTAGTGTAAGTGCGGATAACCCGAACGGTTAGTAAGACGCGGTGCTAATAATAATAATATAATAATAGATCTATAACTTTAAAACATCCGTCGTGACAATCAATATAATAACATATATTTTTAACCCATAGAAATTAAAATTTGTTGATGATCAAATTTTTTTTTAGTTTGTGTACTTATTATTTATTATGCTACTGATATTGGATTAGTAAAGTTATGTTTAGAAGAAGTGTCGCCTTGTTTTTATGGAGAGAGTGGAAAAATATTTGGAAAAAAACAACTTTTAATACATCCACCCAAGATTCGAACCTGAATATCCCCGTCATAGGCAGTCTATTCTACTCCAAAAGCCGCGCCTTAGACCATGCGTCCACCAAAGTGGGTGACAATAACATCCTATTAACATAGTTTGCAGATGAGATGTGAATCGGACAGGTTTACACAGGATTTTCTTCTGAAAATTTTATTTTTTGAAATTTTCAACTATGTTTTTAATCCAGTAATTTAATTCCAATAGAATAATAACCACGATTCCAGTTTTCTTCACACACTCGAGAATCGAATACAGCGCTTAGGGGTCGAATGTGCTACTAACATCGATTCTGCTGTATAACAGACAAATGATGGTACTACCTAATTATTATACTAAAATCATTTACAAATACATTCACATTCCCCTGGAATTTGACGATCTAAAAATTCAACCGAAATGTTTCTAATCTATCAGTCAATATTTGATTCCATGTTATTCTCAGTTTTTTGTGTGATATAGTGTTTACAATCTCTATATCTTCTGGTACGCGCTAGAACAAGTTGTTTTTATCTATAAGAGGTACAGTAGCCCCGTGGCTTCTTTGGTGCTAGCTGACAGCTCACAACTGACTTCTGACAGGCAACATTTAGGTGTATACCTAGATTTTGACTGTCAGAGGTGACAGCTGCTAAACACATGATTTTGCAGATCATATGGTTCGGCGTAGGGATAAATAATTATGTCTGGTAACTTTTCAAAGCTGTCAGCTGTCAGCTGTGAACTGTCAGTCAGCACCAAAGAAGCCATGGGGCTATTGTATTTTAAGTGCACTTTCTTAAACGACTGATTATATCAGCACACGAGAATTTCTATTAGTAAGAGCGAAAGGGAATACATATTTTGCCGAGAAAGATATTTTCGCATACCTTCCATGGTTCTCTTTTTACATGCCACGGTCGACATGGGACCGACGGATATTTTTCCCATTCGAAGGAAGTTGCGCCACGGATTGTTATCGCTCAAGAAAGACAATCGATTTCTACAGCAATCTGTTACTTTCATTGATCTGTTTGAGCCTAGCTTATGGCTCTGAAATATATCGTCCATGAAATGGCAATATGTCGTAACCCACAAATTTGACAAAATTGAGATTTTACTATCTTTAGACTTGTGGGTTACAACTACACATAAAGTTAAAATATTGTATCCCTAAAAAATGTCTATCTATTTTATATTTAATCTAAACATAATGTCGTATCCCCAGGTAGATTTTTGTTTAGTGGCAAAATGTCATAACCCACATAAATTTGTGTTATTATAAAATTTAGTATGATTTCATTTTGGATATGAAAAACAGAACGTAAGATAACATAAAACAATATAATTATAAACATAAATATAGGATCTTTACACGCCTAAGAAGTTTTTTCTGTCTCCTGTAAAATGTAGTCACTGTGGGTTAAGACATATTGCCGTTTCATGGACAATATGTAAGTTACATACATATGAACTATAGTAGTAATTAAATTCTATATACAGCCAATACTAATAATAACATTCAATATACAGCCAGTCCCTGTGATGAATGGAGTGAAGGTGTCTTGTAGGGTCAGTTGATGGCTTGATAAGGCTGTGCAATAGTACCTTCAGGCCCAGTGAGGAAAGTAATGGGAAACTTCCTCACTCATCATTTCCCTAGTTCGCTTCTTCTGTTCTTCCCAGAAGTTACAGCTGACGGTGGAACTGTTTAAGATACATGAGTACTGTTTTTAGATGCATAAATATTTTATTAGAATAATTTTAAGCTTGGCTTACATTTTTTTAATCACTATTTACTCCTTTTTTCCTCGTATTCTTTTCTTTCATTCGGCTTCCTAAAGTGCCATTATGCTCTAGGTAATATTTCCACCAACCCAGCATTTTCACCTGCCTATAAGGTGCTAATCCACAACTGCTAAGAATTTCCTGATAAAAAATTTAACGGAAAATGCCTTATCTATCTTTCAAACATCATTCATTGGTTAATACAAAATTCTGTTAACGTGTGTTGTGGTCTGTGATTCTTACGAACGTGTGAATCGAGTTTAACAGATCAAGGTGTAACAACAGAGGTGCTAATGGTTGAAATAAACACCCCGAGCAAACTATCAGGCAAACAGACAGAATCACGAAAATTCCAGTTCGGGCAAAAAAAAAAGAATACAAATTAGTCACATGATGCAGTTATCTTTGGAGCTGGGTTTAGAGGGTCAAGAGTTGGTGCTTTGGTGACGTCTCTTCATAGGCTACGTGAGCAAGAGATATATATTGGGGACAGTCGCGAGTATAGACAGTTCAAACATTATTATTATTATTATTATTATTATTAGCACCGTGTCTTACTACCCGTTCGGGTTATACGTACTTACGCTAATGTGTAATGGTAGAGCTAATGTGTAATGGTAGGGTGATTGTGAGATGAAATGGAGGACCTACAGCTTAACGTGGGATCCGAACCACGGTGGAGGCCCGGCCTTCCACACATTCACAAGTTTTGATTAATACACGTCTTGTCAGAGACGAAAGAAGGGATTGGTAATCAGATAAATCTGTGCCGGGACCAAGGATTGAACCCCGGACCCCTGTCCACAGTTCAAATAATAAAGTACATTATAAAACCAACTACTCATATAAATCAAGGTTTGGATTAAAATACACCATTTGTTAGAAGCGACGGGTTTTATTCATATATGCAGCTCAACATAGTAAAAAAAATTGCAGTTTTTACAACAAAACTTTTTTTTTCCAAAATAATCGAATATTGCTCCAGTAGAAAAATAAAGTTTAATTTTCTTCATGGGTTAATATCAACAGTTGTTGAATATCTGTCATGAGTATAGCGGCATTAGATGAGAAACTTTTTAAATAAATAGAGAAAATTGTCATTAAATTCCAGGAGAGACTTGACAGATATTCAACAACTGTTGATATTGCCATGCGAAGAAAATTAAACTCTATCTTTTTACTGAAAAATTATTTGACTTAATTTGACAAAAAAAAAAGTTTTAATATAAAAACTGCAAAACAACTACCCTTAACTCGTGTTCTCTACATTCCCACCTTAAAACCATTAATTACTAAAGATCCAGATTTGATCCAATTTACACCATTTGTAATCAGATGTTTTAATTCTACGTGAGCCTGACCTGTTGTTTGCGTAAACACCTACGCAGATAGCGTGACGTTTGCATCACACAATCGAGCCCCGTATTAATATATTAAAATAGATCTATCAATGCTTGAAGTAGATTCAGAATTTCTTTGAATAGTATTTATATGTCAACGTGAATACATAATTATTTATTATAAATAAGGTTTACAATCTCTGGTGTGATAAATAAAATGTATCTTGTAGCTAACTAAGCTAATGAGGTAATGTGTTTTACAGTATTCTTTAACCTTCGGGGACTGGTGTTAAAAAAATAACATGAGGACTGGCACTGTTGCATTTTTGTAACATCCTATAGTGTTCTAAATAATAATTAAAAAACTCATACTTGAATATATAATATTATTATTTAAACAATATTAATAAAAATATAATTAAATATGATTTAATTTTTGTAAATTTTATTTAAAAAAATAAAATTACAACAATCTCAAACTTTTACAAAAACATAGCTTTAAAAGTCGTTTCTTCCTTAAGTTCCTTCATTCAATTTGTATGTTTTTATGTATAGTGGCAAGCGCACATGAATAACAACTACAATAAACTAAAAGCAACATGATAATTTTATTGTCAGACACGTGATAGAAACTACACAAATTATGCAATGTAAACATATGGAGTCAGTGAGCCAAACGTGTGATATAATGACTGGCACCGTTGCGTATTCACAACATTCCTGTATAGCGCCAGTTAAAACTCCTGTATCTCATAAGAATAAAAAATAGGGTGTTTGAAGACATCATACTAAGCGGCGGGAACTAATTTTGTAATACTTGAAAGGGATCCAGCCTGGTCACCTTTAATTTTCAAAAAATTACCCCACCAAAAAAATGCTATCTGTTGCGAAAATGAAACAGCGTTATTCCCCAAAGGTTGAGTGTTTAACGCTCATTATTATTCACTCGGATAATAATATAGGCAAATGATCTGCGAACTAGCTTGGATAAATTATTATTATTATTATTATTATTATTATTAGCACCGCGTCTTACTACCCGTTCGGGTTATATGCACTTACGCTAATGTGTAATGGTAGGGTGATTGTGAGATGAAATGGAGGACCTACAGTTTAACGTGGGATCCGAACCACGGTGGAGGCCTGACATTCCCCACATTCACAATATGTCTTGTCAAAGGTGAAGGAAGGGTTTGGTAATCAGATAAATCTGTGCCGGGAACGAGGATTGAACCCCGGCCCTCAGCACAGACTTCTGACACCTTACCCCTAGACCGCCAGGTCACCCTATCTCGGATAAAGATAGCAGACTTACAGTCCAAATTTCATAGACAGCTAAAGCAGCTCGTAGATCTACTTGAACGTATTCAAACTAAGACATAAAACAAAACATCAAAGTAAAATCTGGATGTCTAGCAATGAATTGGTCTTGGCCTAGTTTCAAAATATAGAAAAATTAAAAAATTACTACACGGAGTTACCGGGTAAAATTAAAGTACCTAAATACTTTTAATAAAATGGTAAGTTATGTGTCGTTTTCTTAAACTACTTTTGTATTCTATCCAAGCTTATGAAAATCTCGGTACACTTCCTCAAAATTATAAATTCTTAATCCCCAACACATTAGTGTAATTAATACATAGGCATATAACCCAAACGGGTATTTAGATATGGTTTTGGAAATATAAAAATAAAAATAAATATAAATTTGAACAAAATCTATCAAACTGTTTTGGCTGTAGCTCCGGGTACAGAGAGACTTGATTGGAAAAAAAAAACATTTTGAGTTCAGAGCACATAAATAGAAACCCTGTCATGATCTTGACATCGAATATTTCCACGAATACAATACGTTCTCTTTATGAGAGAATAATATTTACGATGGGTTTTACGAAGTGGGGGTTTTTCCTTAATGGTTTTCCACTCTCTCGCCCAAGCAAATGAAGGTAAAGTCCACCTTTCTCATCCTTAACACATTAGAGTAACGTGGACATAAGAGTGTAACCCGAATGGTTAGTAAGACGCGGTGTAAAAAATAATAACAAAACCCTGGATTTTCACGGCTTAAATAATTTCATAAAAATAACCATAAACATTTTTTTTAAATCTTCGAATTTTCAAAAATAATGCAAAATTTAAACGATGATTCTGAAAGAATGCCCTCTGAATATATAAAACAAATCTTTTATAGATTGAAACTAATATAGATCTGTATACAATGAAAATCCTTTAGCAAATAATTTTTTTTACTTATTTAAAGATAAACACTGATTTATTAATAACTGTTTCAGAAGTAATAGATACCCCCTCCCTCCCTCTTAACGCAGCCCTCTCCAATCTAGTTGCAGTCTCACCAGGAATGGGTATTTTATACCAGACAAGCAAGGAGGACACAAAGTTAATTTAAAGTCAACATTACTTTGTCAGTCCGATAGGTGTGTGGTGGAAAATCTAATGTTTTATTTGTTTGTTTTTTTATCACCGCTTCTTAACTAACTGTTCAGATTGTACACAATATTATTACCAAGGCCGTAGCCAGGGGGAGGGGGGTTAGAGGGTTCAAACCCCTACCAAAATTTTATGAACACAATATAATATTATTTGGCTTTATTTATGGTTAAATAAAAAAAATATCAAAACTAAGATAAAAATACAAATTAGGGGGTGTTACCATAAAAAGAACTTCAGAGAGCTTCTAGAGGTGTTAAATATTTAGAAATTTTCCTAGCCTTCAACATTTTGGAGTTATTTAACCATAAAAAAAACCTTCACAGATCTTCAAAAAGTGTTTAATATTTAGAAATTTTCCGAGCCTTCAGCAGCTAAGGGGTTATTTTAACATGAAAAAAAAACAACTTCAGAGAGCGTCTAGAACTGTTTATCATTTATAATTTTTTTCTAGCTTCCAGCAATTGGGGGATGTGCCCAACAAACCCCCAACCCCCTGAAATTATTGATTGGCTACGACCTTGATTATTACTCTAATGGGATATGGATGAGGAAGGAAGCATTTTAGAGGTAATCTACCTGAATTTGCGTGGAAGGAGAGTGGGTAATCATTTTAGTATAAACCATTCTAAGTATAACCAGCCGGGACTTGAACCCCAATCTTTCCTTCTTCAGCAGGCCAGTCTATCACAATAGTGACGCCTTAAATCATTCAACAGCTGAAACGGGTTACTTTGGTATTAATGAGTTTAAAAATCATTGATATCATTCAATAGCAAATGATGTGAGGAATGCCAGGCCTCCACCGTGGTTCGGATTCCACGTTAAACTGTAGGTCCTCCATTTCATCTCACAATCACCCTACCATTACACATTAGCGTAAGTGCGTATAACCCGAACGGTTAGTAAGACGCGGTGATAATAATAATAACTGGAAACTACCGCACTCCTTGTTTCCCTAGTACGCTTCTTGAGTGCTGCCTAGGCTTTATGGCTGACGATTAAACTGTTGGGGATCCAACCAACTCGCGGGTTGAGTACTATACATACATACACAGGGTGGCTACAAAACATATTTTACAAAATTCCCTGACTTTTCCAGGTTTTCCAGGCTACATTTTTAAATTTTCCCTGACTAAGTTTTTCCAGTTTTAATGGTGGATGATGACTTTTTTTCTTTATTATTGATCACNAAAACACAGAGTTTATGTAAACATTTAGACCCCCCCCCCCATTATTATTTTCAACATACATATTGAAGAATCATCATAGACTCTACCATAAAATATGAGTGACTATCGATATTTTATGGGGAATAAATTAAATTTTCAAAATAAAATATAGCCTATGCTACTTGTTGATAATTTGGCTTTATATTGGTGAAATAATTTTTAATATCTGTCCAGTAGTTTTTGAGTTTATCCATTACTAACAAAAAGACAAACAATCAAATCTTTCCTCTTTATAATATTTGTGTAGAAGAGCATTGTCTGTGAAGCACAAAAATTAAAAGACATTTCATTAAAATCCTGGCCCTGATAGTAGCGAACGAAATAGGTCTACACCGACCGTAATTCTGACACAACTTCCCTCCAATCCCCTCCTAAATCCCCCTCAAAGAAACACTACGAACACGGAGCCAGATAAGTGTGGCCTTCGCTTTACATTATCCGGCCATTCCTCCTTGCATGCCAGAGCCCCGTTATCCGAGCCGCGCTGACTGCGTCCCGCACTGCTGGTCGTGGAGACAAAGACGTCACACTCGTCAATTATTTATTTTTTTTAGTCGCTACGTCTTACTACCCTCTCGGGCTATACGCACCAATTCCACTAATTTTTTTTAGGGATGATGATGATTGAATTTTTAGCAAGTAGAAACGAATTTGCATGAAGGTAGAGTCGAAAAATCGTTAATGTGAAAAAAACTCAGTACAGCCCACCGGGATTCAATCCCAATCAACGGTCAAGTCTATTATGAGAGTAACCCACTTCGGTGGCGTAATTGGCTAACGCGCGTAGTTTGTGTTGGACTATACTGTCAAGGACGAGGTTCGAATATCGCTAGGGTGAACTGGAGGTGGGGTTTTTTCCTAAATGGTTTTCCACTCTCTCTCCACGTAAATGTGGGTTCGTTTCCTCTAAATTCAACATTTAAAATTCCTAATCCATTAGAGTAGTAATTAGTAATTAAGTGTATAACTTGAATGGGTAGTAAGATTTGGTACTAAATAAATAAAAATAAAATTAATGCGAGAGTGACGCTTTTATACCATTCGACCATAGATTGGGGTCACTCTCGTCTATTTAAGTTCGCCGGTGAAATAGGGTCCTGGGGTAGGGGAGGGTGGTTATGCCAGTGTTCGTATCCCGGACGGGTGTCTATATGGACATATTTTCCTTCACACAGACACCGAGTACCCTCCTCACTCTGTTATACCGATGGATATAAAAAAATACGTGGTGAATGGGACACAAACAACTTTAATCCATTAATAGGTCAAAAATAGACGCAAAGAAAATGTTGAAAATGAAGTATGTAAGAAAAATACCGAAAGTGAGGCCATATAATTAATTTGACTTGATTTACCCCACCTCCCCCTCCCTTTCGCATATCCACCCACCTATCAAGCCATTTTTCAAAAACTTTGCAGATTATCCGAAATTTTGTCTAACGGGGGTTTGATGTTATATTATTGTATTTTCTTAAGCACTACATCTTAATACCTATTAGGGGTTTTACGCCCATGTAATAATTACGTGGTATACCCGCCTCGGTTGCGTAGTTGACTAACGCACTAGCCGTGTTGAGCTGCTCGACTGCTGAGAACGGGGAGATCGAGGTTCGAATCTCGGTCGGGTGAACTGGGGGTGGTTTTTTCCTAATGGTTTTACACTCTCCCTCCACGAAAATGTGGTTTCACTTAATCTAAATTCAACCTTCCCAATCCCTAATCCATTAGCGTAATTAGTACTTAAAGCGTATAACCCGAACAGGTAGTAAGACGTGGTGCTAAATAAAAAAATTCTAATTACGCTAGTGGTTTTAGGAATGGTGAAGGCTATATTTAGACTAAATGTACCTTCATTTAATCTGAGAGATTGTAAAATCATTTTGGAAAAAATACAATAAGAATTCTCAACCAAGATTCAAACCTCGACCTCCCAGTCATTGTCAGTCTAGTCTAACCCGTTAGTATCGCGTTAGACCATGCGGCCACCAAAGCTAGTTATAAATTACTATTATTATCAATAGATGATAATCTATTTAAAACCTGAATCTATTCCTTTCAACTAATGACTTTAGTAGTTCAATCCAACCAATTTTCATAATTTTTTTTAGAATTAAAATTATAATTCTAAAAATATTCAAAAGAGAAACCTAAATTAGAGAAAATTGCAAATTCTTTAGATAGCTATTTCTAAAATTACTATTGGATCGTTTTAGAGGTGGGTGCAGATTTAAACGCTAAAATATATTTAAGACTTTTTATTTATTACAGATATATAGAATGATACCTCACTCGACTTTCAAGCTAGAGGCTTTGGCTATCAACAGGTTATCAACAGGTTATCAACAGGTTATCAACAGGTTATCAACAGGCTATCAACAGGTTATCAACAGGCTATCAACGGGCTATCAACAGGTTATCAACAGGCTATCAACTGGTTATCTACATGTTATCAACAGGCTATCAACGGGTTATCAACATGTTATCAGCGGGTTATCAACAGGCTATCAACAGGCTATCAACGGGCTATCAACAGGTTATCAACAGGCTATCAACATCATGATGAGCAGCTTCCAGGCAATGGCTGGGTTTGTTCGGAACATAAGCCTCTCCACGGCCTCCATTCCTGCCACCATCTCTCTTCCTCCACCTTGGCCTAGCTGTCTCCTCTCTCCTCCACACTCCTCCATACTCAGTCAGCCATCTTTATTTTGTTATTCCTCTCGGTTATACTTAGACTATCAAATTTTCGTAAATTTCAAGTGAAGTTTATATTTTTACCAACCCGCCTCGGTGGCGTAGTTGGCTGACGCTAGTCGTGTTGAGATCGACCGCCAAGGACGGGGAGATCGAGGTTCGAATCTTGGTTGGGTGAGCTGGGGGTGGGTTTTTCTAAATGGTTTTCCACTCTCCCTCCACGCAAATGCGGGTTCACTTCCCTCTAAATTCAACCTCCCCAATTCCTAATCCATAAACGTAATTAGTACCTAATCGTATAACCCGAACTGGTAGTAAGACGCGGTCCTGAAAATAAATAAATAATATATTTTTTTCTGTTTCACATCGCGATTAGGAATTTAAAACGACCCTTCTCCCAGATCACTGGTCCATATGCAAGTCGTATGAATGGGACTCTTAGTGGCGTTGATTGGCTTGAGTCATCTTTGGCTAGGTGGTGGACCATGGTTCTGCTCGGGACTAAACTCGATATCATCGCTGAAGGAACTGCAGGTCTTTTGGGAGAAAAGATTTATCTTCGCTCTCTCTCTCTCTCTGTTGACTGTTGCCAAATCTCTTAGGACCCCAGGTCTTTTACCTATGGTGTAAGGTGGTGTACAGGGGTAAAAAAGAGATACTGGCAACCTCGACGAACCAGAGTTGCAAAATTAGTCTTATGTTTAAGGGAAGATTGACCCCACGAATACAAGAGAATGACAACACTGTTCTCCAATAGTATTCATGCAATACCAATAAATATACCATCATATTCATAGTCAGGATTAGCGTACCTCAAGTACCGCTCAATACCGAACACAAGACGACACCCACTTAAACCAGAAGGGAATGGGCTGATTCACGTGTGAAACCGGCCCATTGTATTCCAGTCTAGGTAGGTGTAATCTGGTGTTTTGTATTGAGACACACACTTGGGGTGCACTAAGCTTAATTAAGGTGCGGCAGAAGGGAGCGCAAGTATTTTTACAGTTTTTATAAAATATACATTTTTTCGCCAAAATAAATCAAATATTTCTCCACTAGCAATATAGATCTTAGTTTTATGCATATGCTAATATCAACAGATCTTGAATATCTGTCAAGGGTATCCTGCAATTTTGTCAAATCATTTTAAATAAGGAGAGATAGTTTTGACAAAATTCCAGGACACCCTTGACAGATATTCAAGATCTGTTGATATTAGCATGTGCAGAAAACTAAACTATTTTGCTAATGGAAAATATTAAATTTGTTTAGTCCAAAAAAAAGGTAACGCTATAAAAAGAGTAAAATTACTCGCGATCCCTTCTGCCACATCCTATTAACCTGGCCCTTGATTGCGTTCTTGTATACCGCCCAAGATATATTTATTGCACTATAACAACCTTAGTAAGAAATTGGCTGTTATTTTAAGCCAAAGAAAAGTATTTAATTTACATATATACAGTTATTCAAATATCAGGTCGTCCATGGTGATGTATAATATATGTATGTATGCATACGTGGCTTGACTCTATCGCTTGAGACCCAATATGTGAAAATATCAGCCGGTATGTGTGTACCTTTGTCTAAGGAGCATCCGGTTGTAAAAATCCTCCCATTCTTTCCATAGAGGCTCTTTCCATGCCCCTATGAGATGAGGTGATGGTGGTAGTAAGTATGAAAACGTAGAACCAACATAAACTCTTAACCTAACTTGGCTAACCAACCATACCTTGGTGACATTTACGATGATTCATCTTTAGGGACAAAACTCATGGTACTATCCTAGAATCGATCCCGGGACCCACTAGGCTAGTAGCTAGATGCACCGGCCACTACACCATGACGTCGGTTATGGTGATGTAAACAAAAAAATATTGGTCAGATTAGACCATGCGCAAACAGCATAAAAGTTATCAATACGCTGGGAAAATTGGGCTTTCCTTTAACGTAACAATGTTTACCAATATCCTCAGCCACTGAATTAACTTTGGTTTCTTTCTTGTCTGTTTCTGTTTAGTTAAACCCTCCTCGGTGACGTAGTTGGCTAACGCGCTGGTCGTGTTGAGCTTGACTGCTGAGGACGGGGAGAACGAGGTTCGAATCTCGGTCGAGTGAACTGGTTGTGGTTTTTCGTAAATGGTTTTCCGCTCTCCCTACACGCAAATGCGGGTTCACTTCCTCTAATTCAACCTTCCCAATTCCTAATTCATTAGAGTAATTAGTACTTAAAGCGTATAACCCGAACGGGTAGTAAGACGCCGTGCTAATTATTATTATTATTGTTTAGTTAAGTTATGACGTTCTCAAAAATGTCTTGTTTGAGCTCAGATGATATTACTGAGGACGAGGAGCGGCTGTTATTAGCAGATGTTTATGAAGAGGAAGAAAATGTAAGAGGCGGAGGTTTAACTTGTTCAACTAACGGTTCCATTGTAATATAAAAAATAAGTAGAATATTACTTAAATACACGTGAAACAAACTAAAAACAAAACTTTAACAATTCTTTCGTTATTTTCAATAATCCAACATTACGTTTGTTCAACACGTAGCGCATGCGCAACGTAAGATGGCTCAAGATGGAAGATGGAAAAAATTGCTCTGCCAGCAATCGAAAAAATACATAACGCAGCGTGGAGAGGCATGGTTTAACTTTATTTGTGAACAAACCCATTTAAATATAATATAATATAATTATATCAGCCTTTATTTATCCGGCGAAGTTAAGGCGTTAACCTTCTCTTCCACTTAACCAGTGTTGAATACAACATACACTATAACATTTATTGAAATACCATTTAATAAAGGAATAGTCAAATAAGTAGAAAGACATTCGCACGCTCATTCACACACACTGATTTAAAGCTCAAGTAGATTGGTAATATGGTATATTATATTTATAAACAATAATTTATCATTGGTGAAATGTGGTTTTACCCTTTCACATTGATAAATTAACGTACGGGGACTGTATGTTGTACCTGTCCTAGTTTTAAGTTAGATTATATAAGGCATATGAAGCTACGACAGACCTAGCAATCCGGAAGTGAGAAATATATGGCTTGAATAAAAAACTGAGCCAGACCAAGGGCTGGAAACGGTACTAAACAGTTTAGCGGAGCAAATCTTAGCTTAGCTTAAATTTCAGTGTGAGCCGGGCTTCAGACTCGTATTTAAGACACAATAAGAGCATAGGTGACCTGGTGGTCTAGGGGTAAGGTGTCAGACTTCTATGCTGGCGGACGGAGTTCAATCCTCGGTCGCAGCAAAGATTTATCTGATTACCAAACCCTTCCTTCACCTCTGACAAGACATCTTGTGAATGTGGGGAATGCCAGGCCTCCACCGTGGTTCGGATTCCACGTTAAACTGTAGGTCC
>CABEEJ010000060.1:325891-336641 GCA_901482245.1 Timema douglasi
CCTTGCGACTTCTACCCCTCCCTCCCCCGCCCCACACACAGGAAATTTTCCTGCCTTAGATATGTTTTTGTTGACAATAAACAATTTGTTTGTATTTTAATTTCTCTCCTTTATATGTTCTTACTGTAGCTCCACCTGTGAAAGGTATGGGTGAAGTGGAGTGGGGGGGAAGGAGGGGGGCTCACGTGACACGCGAGGGCCAGAAGAGCGGAAAGTGGAAGACCGGTGTTGACTCGGTAGTTCAGTACCGCGCTGCGAGGCCCCCAAAGCGGGAGCAATGTGTCTTAGCCATGGAGATCGTACCGACAAAGATCCTGGTGTTAACCCTCCTCGGAGTCCTCCGACTCTTCTTCGGCCTCGTCCCTCTCAAGATCACCAAACGCCTCCATCTATGGGGGGCCAGTGGCGTGACTCACAAACTCGTCGAGACGCGCCGCCGTCAGGTGGACATAGCCATCACCTTGTGCCTCTGCTTCGGAGGGGGCGTCCTATTCGCTACGTGCTTCATCCACATGATCCCAGAGGTCCGGGAGTCTTTGGAGACCGTCAGGATAAGCGGCGGTACGATAATTCCTAAATTCTCGTCCTTCCCCTTCGCTGAGCTTTTAATCTGTATCGGGTTCTTCATCGTTTACATCATCGAGGAAGTGGCTCACAGGCTGTTTCTTCATTCCAAAGAACCTCGTGACACCCCCTCTTCCCCTTCTCGTTCGTCGACTGGTACCGGGGACATTCAGAAGGTCCGCGAGGTCAACAGTGACGTGTTCGTGTTCGAGAACAGTGCCTCAAGGCCACGTAGGAACGGGACGGGTAGTAAAATAGGTCCAGCGACGTCTCAAGTACACCTCCTAGTGTCTTCTCTGTCCATCGACGCGCCATCTAAAGAAGTGCTGTCGACCACTGCCCTCACCCCTGTTGACGACGCGGGATGCTGCAGCGTTGAGCTCTCGAGGCCCCAGTTCGTACCCCACGAGCACCCCGAGAGCCGGCTGCACCACCACCACTCGGACATTGCCAGGGACAACCTGGGGTCCTCAGTGGTAGGGAACCTCCGGAGTTTTCTGGTGGTGGTGGCCCTGTCCTTCCACTCGATCTTCGAGGGTCTCGCCATAGGGTTGCAGCCCACCCAGAGGGACGTGTGGTATCTGTTTGGCGCCGTGTCCATCCACGCATGCGCCATCCTCTTCTGTATAGGCTTGGAGTTGGTGACGTCGGGCACGCGTATGCTACAGGTCACTCAAGTAGTGTTTGAAATCTTTTTACAGTTCATTTTTCACAGGGATCTTAAAACTATCAAATATATCTTTAGCATTACATCTTACTAACCGTTCGGGTTTTACGAATATGTAGGAATATGACAGGGATGGGGAAGGTCTAATTTAGAGGAATAGTACCCACATTTACTTAGGAAAAGTTATCCCTCAAACAACCAAATGGCATTTGAATCCCCTTCCTGCTTTCATAAGCAGTCCTGTATATTGGGAGAATGACGCCCTAAGCCTTTTGACCACTGGGAAGGGTGATAGATTTTCTTTCATGTGTTCATTCATAGACCAAGCTATGTGAACTGAAGCTGTCAGTTTTGATAGATATTATCATAACATATAAAATAAAATTAATAATAATGACTATTATTATAATTATTATTATTATTATAATTTTTACCAATACTAACTGTTTTTAAAGGTTTTTTTAGCACTCCGTCTTACCACCCTTTCGGATTATATGCCTATATACTAACTAATTGCATAAATGGTTCAGAGATTAGAAAGGTTTAATTAGTGTAAATGCACCCACATTTGCGTGAAGAGAGAGTGGAAAGTTGGGAAAATCTTGGTGCGTCCAACAAGGATCGAACCCAAATCGCCCTGTCTTTGGAAGTCTAGTTCAACACGAGAGTATCGCGTTAGACCATGCAGTAAACAAAGCGGTTAGTATTGACTGTTGAAAAAATATTGGTTTTATGGCCTTTTCCATGAAAACCGGACTGTACTTGTTTGGTTCATATACATATTTATAATTATCGAAATATTGGGACGATGAAGGTAGAAATTAGAGGTAATGTAAACTCATTTTCATCGAGGAAGAGTGGAAAATAATTGATGAAAAACGCATCCTCAATTCATTCAGAAGGGATTCGAACTGGCAAACTAGACCAGACTATTTTGAAGTTTAGTTCGCGTGTTCAAGAATTTAAAAGTTTTGGGGCTATATTTAGTTTGTTGATGCATCTCAATTAACGTAACAGCACTTTATACTAGCGGGTGGAACTTAATAGCTGTAGAAAGGATTTGTTTTATTGATTTTAAAGAATATGTTTACACATAATCTTAGTAATAATTGTTTGGAATTTGGTAGAGTTTACTTGGTTGCGAGAGTATTTATAATTACATCATAAAGTTTGTTTAGAAAATCACACCCTTTTATCTTATCTTTTTGTAATTACTTATAAAGTTAGGCAAAGTGTTTCAATCTTGAGTATTTTCTAACTAAAGTTTATGAACTTTATTGACATTTTTTTTATGCCCTTGAACCCCTAAAAAGATGGTATTGATTCTGTATGTTAATACTTGAGGCTACAGATAAAATTATGTGATTGGTTTATTTCAAACTTTTTATTTATAATTATTTCTTATGAAATGTATTTTTTTAATATATATTTATTCTTACCCTTAAATCAAGATTAACTTTGTAATAAATAATTTTTGAAAACTTTGAACTTCTTACGAATCGAACATTATCTAAAAAACAAATATAGTTTGTCTGTTCAACGTTGATAACATTTCACCATTTTATCCGTGTTATTTAATAGATATTGATAATATCCATCGAAAGTGACAGTTGTAGGTCACATGACTGGATGTTTGAATGTATGAAAGTAGATGTAGAAATTTTTTAGCTGTCATATATGTACAATCGTAAAATTAATCGGCCTTTAGGAAGAATATTAGTATTTGCTTACACCCTGAACAGATAGGAAGACGCTGTAGTAAAAAAAAAAAAGAGTACTATTGTCTAATGGACACTATAATAAAAAATATATTAATAAGATATTTTAATTGATTGCTTCTAAGAATCCTACCATCAATAATAATTACATTGACATAAACTTTATTAAAGAAAGTAAAGTAAAAATTAATTTTAATCATCACTGTGATTTATTTATATCGTCTTGTCTGACTTTCCAGTGTTGAAAAGGTCAAGGATCGAATCCGAGTCAGGTATAATGGGATAGTTTTCAATTAATTATGTCATTCCAACTTGCAAATTTATGCTCTTTTATTTCTGAATCGTATTTACCCTATAATTACCTTATTACCTGGGCCCAGATATCAATTATGTAATCTTACCTTGTTACATCATAAACAATGCTCATTAATTGTACACTTACCCGCCTCGGTGGCGTAGTTGGCTAACGCGCTAGTCGTGTTGAGCTCGACTGCTGAGGACGGGGAGATCGAGGTTCGAAAAGGTTCGAATCTCGGTCGGGTGAACTGGCGGGGGGGGGGTCCTAAATGGTTTTCCACTCTCCCTCCACGCAAATGCAGGTTCACTTCCTGTAATTCAACCTTCCCAATTCCTAATCCATTAGCTTAATTAGTACTTATAACCCGAACGGGTAGTAGGACGCGGTGCTAAATATTATTATTATTATTTATTGTACACTTCATTTACCCTGAATGGTAGCAGTATTACCTTGATCGATTACACTATGGCCCTATCTTAAAAGCTATGACATATTGGAACAATACAGGGTATGATTTCTACCTTTCTGGGTAATCGAAGGTTACATACATTTTGGTAATGATACCTTACTTGTATTTTGTTGGTATATTTTTAATCATTTGGTCATTTAACTAGTTTCCCTTGTGTTGCTTCATTGTTTGGTCGTTTTTAGGCTATTAATTTGAATGTAGGCCTAGATATTAAGGTAATTTAATGCAATAGAATTTCCCGCCACAACTAATTGTTATACATAGAAGATAAATTAATCAAATAGCCAAAGTTATTATTTATGCTTTTTAGTGAGGATTACTCCATTTAGAGGTGACCTGGCGGTCTAGGGGTAAGGTGTCAGACTTTTGTGCTGGCGGCCGGGGTTCAATCCTCGGTCCCAGCACAGATTTATCTGATTACAAATCCCTTCCTTCACCTCTGATAAGACATCTTGTGAATGTGGGGAATGCCAGGCCTCCACCGGGGTTCGGATTCCACGTTAAACTGTAGGTCCTTCATTTCATCTCACAATCACCCTACCATTACACATTAGCGTAAGTGCGTATAACCCGAACGGGTGGTAAGACGCGGTGCTAATAATAATAATACTCCATTTAGATATCATATTCTGTGTCGAGGTGTCATTTTTCAATTTTCAGCAAAGATGATAAGGCTGGTTTCTTCAAATAAATGTGTACCCCTTCCTTACTTGCGTGGTTGTAGAATACACCTTCCTAGTAAGTCACAGATAATCTGCTGTAAAGGTGCTGGTGGGAAGGGTACAGACGACTAACCACCGGAATGGTGATAAATTACCACCAGCATAAAAATTGGATTGCAAACATGGGTTAAAATGTTCTAATGTTAACATTATTTAGAGTTATTATTATTATTATTATTAGCACCGCGTCTTACCACCCGTTCGGGTTATACGCACTTACACTAATGTGTAATGGTAGGGTGATTAGTGAGATGAGATGGAGGACCTACAGTTTAACGTGGGATCCAAACCACGGTGGAGGCCTGGCATTCCCCACATTTACAAGTTGTGATTAATACACATCTTGTCAGAGGTGAAGGAAGGGGTTTGGCAATCAGATAAATCTGTGCCGGGACCCGAGGATTGAACCCCGTACCCCGAGCATGGAGGTCTGACACATTACCCATAAACCACCAGGTCACCCAATTTAGAAATAATTATAACTTTCTTAGTAATTCTATATTTTCTATCAAAAGCGTTATCCAATGCTTAATATGATACTTGCTTGAATTTTGGATGTGATATTTGTGACAAAAAATATATAGCCAAGACTCGTATAGGTGGCCTCTTGGTATAACAAACTTCTCTCATGCATGTTAGACTATACTGCTGAAGACGGGGAGATCAGGGTTCGATATCAGCCGGGTGCATTAAGGGTGGTTTTTCCCTAAATGATTTTCCACCCTACCTCCACGCAAATGCATGTGCACTTACTCTCTAGTAAACCTTCCTAATCCCCAACCCATTAGTGTAACTAGAACATAAATGTGTAAACCGAACGGGTAGTAAAACACGGTGCTTAAAATATATATATATATATATACAGTATAGTAAAATTTCTTAAAAGGGAGGGGGGGGGGAATGTGAGAAAAGGTAAATGTTTTTGCCATTTTTATGTCAACATATGTATTTGGTCAAAATAAATCAAATATTTATCCGGTATAAACAGAGAGTTTAATTTTCTTCACTTGGTGATATCAACAGTTGTTGAAAATCTGTCAAGGGTGTCCTGAAATTTAATGAAAACTCTTTATTTAAAAAGATTCTCATCTAACGACGCTATGCTCATGACAACTGTTGATATCGCCATGGGAATAAAATTAATCTACCTTTCTACTGAAGAAATAATATTTTATTTATTCTGGCCCAAAAAAAGGCCTTACAAAAAAAAACTACACAAACACTGGCCCTAATTCGCATACCCTTTATCCCCGTGAGCAGTAAAGGAGTGGTGGTGACCCGGGGGTCAAGGGGTAAGGTCTCAGACTTCTGTGCTGGGGGTCCGGGGTTCAATCCGAACAACTAGTAGACCTCCCCCTACCCCTCTTGACAATGGTTCACACACAAGTCCATCTTGTACTTCTATTAGGAGACCTCGGTCGCGGCAAAGATTTATTTGATTACCAAACCCTTCCTTCACCTCTGACAAGACATCTTGTGAATGTGGGGAATGCCAGGTACTCCACCGTGGTTCAGATTCCGCGTTAAACTGTAGGTCCTCCATTTCATCTCACAGTCACCCTACCATTACACATTAGCGTATAACCCGAACGGGTAGTAAGACGCGGTGCTAATAATAATAATATTAGGAGACACAAGATAACTCATATCCCCGGGACTCGAACACGAGTCACTACATCTGACGTGGAGTTGATGCCAACCCGACGTCTTATACGTCACGGGCACATGTCATCGACGACCCAAAATCCATATAAAACACGTGCCCTGACCGACAAAAGGTAATCAAATACCTCTCCTCACTAGACCGGTCTTTAATAATCCGTGTTTAACTCTAGTTTTTTGAGACATTAAGAGTTTTGTAATCAAAACACTTGGACAACGCATCGTGACCACGACCCACTCTCATGTTTGTAAATCCTCTTACTAGATCCAGCTCGATTCAGCGAATTCTTTCACACAAAATTTAGTTACTCTCTTACAACATTGCAACATTTATCTTTTACATTTCTAAAAGAATCGCTGTTAAATATGTACCACTCTTTTTAGGTACCTACATTTATTGTTATTTTGACAGAAAAGATGACCTGGCGGTCTAGGAGTAAGGTGTCAGACTTCTATGCTGGCGGCCGGGGTTCAATCCTCGGTCCCGGCACAGATTTATCTGATTACCAAACCCTTCCTTCACCTCTGACAAGACATCTTGTGAATGTGAGGAATGCCAGGCCTCCACCGTGGTTCGGATTCCACGTTAAACTGTAGGTCCTTCATTTCATCTCACAATCACCCTACCATTACATATTAGCGTAAGTGCGTATAACCCGAACGGTTAGTAAGACGCGGTGTTAATAATAATAATAATAATAATAATAATAATAATAATAATAAATATTTGACAGTAAATAAATCAAAGCTAAACCTTCTTTTTGCAATCAACATTGAAAATATTTTACTATATTAATAGTATTCTAATATTATTGATATTATCTAACAAATTTGAAACCTGCAGATCACATGACTTTACGTATGTGTGTATTAAATTTATTCGACTCACTTTAATATATGGAAACAAGTTTAATCTGATTATAAAATATTCAATTATATATCTTGACGTTATAACGACACATAATATATCAAGACAAGGCCTTTTATTTAAATTTGTGTGAGCCTTGACCCAATATATTGTATTTTCTGTATTTTTAAATGAAACTCAATGCCTGAAAACTTTCAAAAGTGACATAAAACAACGTATTATTCCAAAAGTATCACATTTATTTTACTATAATCTTTCTAAGACTAGAGTCGTTTTAAAAAAACGTGAGCCTCGGGGCAAAAAATCAATTTGAGACCTCCCTTTGTACAGCAGTTTTTTAGTTTTGGTACTAAGCCTTTATCATATATTAATACGTACTCGGTACTTATGTTAAGTACTTATTAATTTCTCATACTTTATTGAATATTGATCAACCAATTAAATTATTGTGCTTTATTAAATACATACAAATTAAGTTACATAAGTAAATTCCTCTCTGTATGATTGCACTGTTAGTTGTCTGTGGACCTACAGTGGTAGCACAATGGTGGTGTATTCTACTGTACAGCAACACATTATTCGAATAACTTGAATCTTAAATTTCATAAAGTTAGGGGTTTCAGGAATCTGGAAGGGAATCCTAAAACTAAGAAAATACTTATTGCTTTAATTATCTGTACATTATTTTATGTGAAATTCAGAATAATAGCTTTAGTTGAATTTCATAATTTTTAGGGGAAATGTGGTCCCCTGTAATGTGAGGCCCAGGGCAATTGCCGGCCTCCTTCCTAGACGCGGCCCTGCCTAAGAAAATACAGAAAATGATACTACGACTCACAAGTTATCATTTACTCTCTGAAAATGCACTTAAGTGGTCCCTTTTCAGATATAATTCTCTGAATGACGGTCGTAAACATGACGGAATGCAACTCGCATATGTCGGTGTGGATGAAACAACGCGCAGTGATTTGAGATCGTAACTGAAGAAAACGTGGCTACGATTGACATTTATCTGTGCGAGTGACGGTTGTTTATAGAGAGGAATGTGTAGACATCCGTACTGTTTGACATTGGGCCGCACGTGATCGGGAAGGAAAGCTCTAATAAGCTACCACTAAATATGAGTTATAAATAACGGAGCAGGAGAGCACGAAGCCCTACCGATGAGGCTTACTGGAATTGTGTGGATGAACTCACCAATCAGAATAGCCTGTTGTTGATTTTCTTATAACAAGAACTGGTGGACAAAACTGGCATTTCAGGTGAGCTATTGCAGGTCAATGATATCGAAAGCTGTGCATGCGATGGGCATATCGAATGCTCACTCGTAAAATGAAACGGAAGCAGGCGGACATTAGTCAACAGTTTTTGCTGTGCCATGGATGTGAAAGCGATGAATTCCTGGACAACATTGTTACGCTAGATGAGAGCTGGATGCATCCTTTTGAGCAAGAGAACAAAAGAATGTCCATGAAATACCGCTACAAAGAATCACTGAAATGAAAACAAAAAGACCAAGAATGCGACGTCACCTGGCAAAGATATGCTCATAGTTTTCTGGTATGTTAGTGGTGTGGTGCGTTGAGAAGTCATTCCTTGGATAACCCACCATACGTTCCAGACTTTTCTCCCTCGGATTTTAGATTCTTTCAAAAAATTAAAGGAGAACTTTCAAGAACATCACTTCAGGTTGAACGACGAAGTCATTTTGGAGGTTAAGTTGTGGTTATGTCGTCAATATGTGAAATTCTTCAGAGCTGGAGTCATGAAACTAGCAGAACATTAGCAATCGTGTGTTGATTTCAAGGGTGATTATGTGGGAAAATATGTTAAAATAGATGTGGACAATAAGATATCATAGCGTTTGATTTTATTCAAATATATATACACACACACACTTCCTTGCAAAAAATTAGGCAGCACTTCTTTGCAGGACCCCCTGGTGGTACTCAAAGAATAAACTTTTTTTTTTTAATTCATGAGAATTTTTTAGCTTAGCTAAGCAGACCCTTATAACTTTTTTTCTTCAGCACATCTGTGCATTTATTTATAGCAAAGGGGTCCTGTGAAGAAACATTTTTTTGTTGGTTTTTTACTCGCGTCTCATTACCTGTTAGACTATATACGATGATAAAGGTAGAAATCATATGTGTTTGTGGGGAAGTAGTGTGAAAAAAACCATAAAGATCGTTCGACAGTAAACATTTTATTGCACAAATTTAACAAGCTTTTAAGTGAACAAACTTGTAATTTTATGCTTTATGCCTACCATTGTTGGGTAAAGTAATTGTATAGTGCAGAAATCGTCACCCGAGAATGCAAGTGTTCTATCTCCAAAATGGTTAAATTTGAGATATTTGGTGTATACGTTTATTTAGAATGCATATGATCCACCTGTGGTGAAATTTAGACTATTAAATAATTACTTAAGAAGATACAAGCTCGAGTTGTCTTCTAGTAACACTGGTTTTATACACAAGGTCAAACTTCAATGCTCTTTTACACAAAAGTGAAAAATTGGACATAGAACACTTGCATTCTCGGGTGACGAAATTTAATACAACTCTACATTCATATGAGATGTATAGAATAAAATATTTATAATATATTTAAAATAAATGTTAATGGATAAGCAATTTAAAAGTGTTAAAATTGCATATTTTTTAAAATAATATATGAATACTGTTCTTTTTACACCACCATAGTCTCATTTTGCAGTACACAATATCATTACTTAGAATTACTTTATTTTTCTCTTAACCTATTTCTACTCGCTATTTATATTGAAGTGTCTGAAATGATCATTACAAAATTAAATTTGAAATGTAGATTTCATGAAACTGTTTGTTTTGACTGTACTGATAGTGAATCTCTCACCAACTAACAGAACATAATACACCCGGCCGAGGCAGAGTGTCAGATAATCCCAACTAATGACACACCCAGGTAAAGTGAACGCCGGCTTCCTTATCTGGTCAGTGTTGCTGGAATAGGCTGAGACATTGCTACTTGCTATCTTATACAAGATAACCTCCTTTCCCCCAACAATGTTAAATTTCCTATCAAAATGTTATATAGACTCAGTAAGCCTTAGTAATATTACTCTCACTGTTATTATTATTATTATTATTATTATTATTAGCACCGCGTCTTACTACCCGTTCGGGTTATAAGCACTTACGCTAATGTGTAATGGTCGGGTGATTGTGAGATGAAATGAAGGACCTACAGTTTAACGTGGAATCCGAACCACGGTGGAGGCCTGGCATTCCCCACATTCACGAGATGTCTTGTCAGACTCTCACTGTTAAATGAATTTAAGGAAAATAAAACCTTCACAACACCAAACCTTAATTCAAACCCGGACCTCCCCTTCACCGGCAAACCAGACTAGACAATTTGCTTGCCCATTAAATGAAGCCACTGAAGTAAACCTCAATCTTGAATACAATTCTAAAGCTTAGATACTTCCGCGTTCAACTTATGTATACAGATTGATCAGTAATAGGCCTAATACTGATGACCTGGCGGTCTAGGGGTAAGGTGTCAGACTTCTATGCTGGCGGCCAGGGTTCAATCCCCGGTCCCGGCAAAGATTTATCTGATTACCAAACCCTTCCTTCACCTCTGACAAGACATCTTGTGAATGTGGGGAATGCCAGGCCTCCACCGTGGTTCGGATTCCACGTTAAACTGTAGGTCCTTCATTTCATCTCACAATCACCCTACCATTACACATTAGCGTAAGTGCGTATAACCCGAACGGGTAGTAAGACGCGGTG
>CABEEJ010000060.1:337640-398203 GCA_901482245.1 Timema douglasi
GTGAGATGAAATGGAGGACCTACAGTTTAACGTGGAATCCGAACCACGGTGGAGGCCTGGCATTCCTCACATACAAAAGATGTCTTGTCAGAGGTGAAGGAAGGGTTTGGTAATCAGATAAATCTGTGCCGGGGCCGAGGATTGAACCCCAGCCGCCAGCACAGAAGTCTGACACCTTACCCCTAGACCACCAGGTCACCTATTATCTTAGTGCCGCGTCTTACTACTCGTTCGGGGTGTATTATACGCCTATGTACTCATTACACTACCCTGTTAGGGATTATAATGGTTAAATTTAGAGGGAGTGCACCAGCATTTGCGGGTATGGAGTGTGAAAAACTAACTTGGAAAAGCTCAGTACATGGTAACGAGATTTGATCACCAACCCCCCTCCCCCTGTCATCGGCAGTCTATTATATTGCGAGAGAAATGCCTTAGACCATGAAGCCACCAGTGTGGATGATTGTTGTTATATTCTACTTTAAGGCTTGTACCAGTGTCTCCCATTTTTGAAGGTTTTGATCTAAACTATTGTTGTTTGAGAACCTATGGATAATATTATTATTTTCAAATCTTTACTCTTTAATGTGTTATCGTATGAAAAACTATTCATACGCAGCGTCACACAAATAAGGGGATGGAAGGTTTGGAAAACTGGCAATTTGCTTAGTTTTACTAATAAATTTGTAAGTATAGCTAGTACAGTCGAATGTTCATATGGAGAGCCTTATTTGACAGCTAGAAAATTTACCATATTCGCTTTTACGTATTCAAAAGTAAGGTAATAGTCACATGATCTGCAGACTCAGGCATATATCGTAAATACTCATCCGAGCAATATTTACGACCTACCAAACTCTTCCTTAACCTCTGACAAGACATCTTGTGAATGTGAGGAATGCCAGGCCTCCACCGTGGTTCGGATTCCACGTTAAACTGTAGGTCCTCCATTTCATCTCATAATCACCCTACCATTACACATTAGCGTAAGTGCGTATAACCCGAACGGGTAGTAAGACGCGGTGCTAATAATAATAATAATTTACGACCTAGTCACGTCCATTATCTTAACACCCCTACCTAACATCCGTAAAATTTCATTTTTTACATTTAATATTTACATTTATGAAAAGTCAATATTTCGGCCAAAAACATGTCGAAACACTGAAAAAAATCTCGCAAAAATGATATGTATTTTTTGCATGAGTGGTAGGTTCAAACTAAAGAGTACTTAATACAACCCCAAACCCGCCCCGGTGGCGTAGTTGGCTAACGCGCTAGTCATGTTGAGGACGGGGAGATCGAGGTTCAAATCTCGGTCGGGTGAACTGGGGGTGGTTTTTCCTAAATGGTTAGTGTATTCTATTGTGGGAGTGTTGTCTTAGACCATGCGGCCACCGAAGTGGGTCTGTCTAGTACTATTTAAAAAATATTTATGGCACCTTTTTAATAAATATTTGCTTTCTGTACACTAAAAACTTTTTTTTTTAAATAAGAGAAAAAGGAAATAAAATCATCATCAAACTGATTTGATGTCCGCAGCTGGTCCTGTATATGGTGATCCTGGCACTGGTATCGCCCTTGGGGGTGTTGATTGGGCTCTTGGTGACCGAGTACTCCTCCCAGGACTCCTCAAGTCAGACCCTGGTGGTAGCGTGCCTCCAAGGGGTGGCTGGAGGCACCATACTCTACATCACCTTCTTCGAGGTACTCAACAGGGAGAAGACAAAGAAGAATGGTGTGAACGGGCTGGTGAAGATAGGCTTCATCCTGTTCGGGTTCTGCATCATGGTGGCTCTTCAGGCTATAGGTAGATATAACTATTCTAGTTCTGCATCATGGTGGCTCTTCAGGCTATAGGTAGAATATAACTATTCTGGTTCTGCATCATGGTGGCTCTTCAGGCTATAGGTAGATATAACTATTCTGGTTCTACATCATGATGGCACTGCAGCCTAGTTGTATGTATAATTTTATGTGATGGAAAAAAATATATGTTCACATTTAGGCGATATTTTATTTTGAGTATATTTTTTTTATTAATTATCATCAATAGTTTAAAAATTCAATACGAAAAAATGTAATTATATATACTTTACCTATAAAATGGAACTTAAGTTTATTATTTGATTAGTCAGATTAAGTACGCATTTAATGCCAGAGATTCATTTAACAATTTGTATTGGAAAATTTTGCCATTCTGTTCATAAGAACCATACTCTGTATTTTTGTTGAATTTGAAATTAAATTAACTCACATCGGTGTCCGTATGATCTAAGGCGTTACGCTCTCAATAGAGTAGACTAGCGATGATGAGGGGATCAAAGTTCGATCCGAATCAGGTGTATTGAGGGTGGCTTTTAATAAACGGTTTTCCACTCTCTCCCTCCACGCAAATGTTTGTACACTTCCTCTAAATTCCACATTCCTCTTCCCTATCACATTAGTTTGATTAGTATACAAGCCGAACATATACTAAATACGTGATACTAAAACAAATATGTTTGTATTTTTTTTAAATACCATTCCTATGAAATTTGGACTCTGATAAGTTTCTATCTATCTTTTACTTCCATCTTCTCTCTTCTTCCATATTATTCTTTTATATATCTACCTTTTATATTTTATCTGTATTAGTCAAATGAAGTGTTTGACTTTAATTCTTCCATCTATCTTCTTCCATATTATTATTTTGTCCATCTTTCTTCTATCTATATTATTTAATAAAATGATGAGTTTTTTAAAATGTTAGTCTGTCTGTCACTTTCATTGAGCGATATCTGCCCCAAGTACAGTCTTGAAATATAAATATTAGTAGCATCTATGTACAAACATGTGCACCTAGAAGCCAGAATCTTAAAATTTGAAACCCACCTCGGTAGCGTAGTTGGCTAACGCGCTTGTCGTGTTGAGCTCAACCGCTGAGGACGGGGAGATCGAGTTTCGAATCTCGGTCGGGTGAGCTGGGGGTGGTTTTTCCTAAATGGTATTCCACTCCCCCTCCGCGCAAATGCGGGTTCACTTCCTCTAATTCAACCTTCCTAATTCCTAATTCATTAACGTAATTAGTACTAAAAGCATATAACCCGAATGGGTAGTAAGACGCGGTTCTAAATATTAATAATAATAATTAAAATTTGAACTGGATTTTTTATTTTAATTATTTAAACCTAGGCTTGGATAAATAAAATTAAGAGGTTTTTTTGTTGTGTATGTACGAAGAAAAGAAAATGGTTGTCAAAGTTAATACTAGGTGTTTACTTCTCTTAGTATTCTATATATGTTTTATTTGGTCAAACAGTTTTGTTTTTTTTCCTTAGAATAGTTCAGGTTAAGAGTCAGATAAACCAGAACACTGCTATCAGGACACAAAAACAAATACCAGCATAGTGAACTTGATAACAATTTAATTGTTCAATAAACATTAAAGACGTAATTAAATTTTGTAATAAAGTTTTCCCCCACTTCGCACCTGAAGATATATGTATATAATTAATTTTAATGCATAAAAGTTAGTTTTAAAATATTTTATCATCTATAAATAACAAAACTTTTTCTTAGATCGCGTCCAACTATCCACCCGAAATATCCACATATTTTTTTATTATTATTTAGCACCGCGTCTTACTACTCGATCGGGTTATACGCTTTAAGTACTAATTACTCTAATGGATTAGGAATTGGGAAGGTCGAATTAGAGGAAGTTAACCCGCATTTGCGTGGAGGGAGAGTGGAAAACCGTTTAGGTAAAAACCACCCTCAGTTCACATGAACGAGATTCGAACCTTAATCTCCCCATCCTCAGCAGTCGAGCTCAACACGACTAGCGCGTTAGACAACTACGCCACCGAGGCGGGTTTATATTAATAAAGTACGTGAGTAGGAATAATACATAATATTAGAATAAGTTTATCAATATCAGCATGAAAAGGGGGGGGGGGGGNNNGGGGGGGGGGGGAATTGACAAAAAATAAGATGTATCCAAAACAGAATCATAGTCCTGATTTTACCCTACTAGAAAACATGAGACTGACGCCTTTATCCGTATTACCACTGATGCATAGATTTGTATGTATTTATTTTTATTTCGTAGCGTCCCAGGACATGTTCGGGTCAGATACTAGAATAGTATGAATTAGGAAGGTAGAATTTCCAAGCAAATGTACCCACGTTTGTTTGTGGAAAAGAAGGGGAAACACTTTTTGAGAAATCAATGCCAGTTTTACCTTCTTTATTTTTTTAGTCACAACGTTTAACACCTGGCTAATGACTGATTAATTTAAGGGATAAAGATGAGTAAAGTAGTCTCAAGTAAGCGTATTAGTCGTGGATAGTCAGTGGGGGTGGAGGGAAAGTGTCATACAAAATGAATTAAATTTAACCAGTCTATGAATCAAACCTCTTCTTCCCCGTTCTTGTTAAGTCTCTTGCGTGTGGGTCACAATTAATTCATAATAGTTAAGGATAATTTCAAGGAGGTGACCTGGTGGTCTATGGGTAAGGTGTCGGATTTCTATGCTGGGGTCCGGAGTTCAATCCTTGGTCCCGGCACAGAGTTATCTGATTACCAAACCCTTCCTTCACCCTCTGACAAGACGTGTATTAATCACAACTTGTGAATGTGGGGAATGCCAGGCCATCACCGTGGTTTGGATCCCACGTTAAACTGTAGGTCCTCAATTTCATCTCGCAATCACCCTATCATTGGACATTAGTGTAAGTGCGTATAACCCGAACGGGTAGTAAGACGCGTTGCTAATAATAATAATAATAATAATAATAATAATAATAATAATATTGTCAAGATTTTAAATCAATATTTTCCCGCTTCGTTGGACACATGATCTTTTCCCCCCTAAATAGTCTTCCACGCTTCCTCAATGCAAATGCTGGTACACTTTTTATAAATGCAACCTTATTTATTCTAACCCCATTAGCCTAATTAGTACATATTCTTATATTTCAGACGGGTAGTAAGACGCGGTGTTATATATAAAAAAATATGTTGTCTCACTTTTGTTTCAAAACCTCGTTGAAAGTTTTGTAAATGTTTTAAAAATAAAAGTTGTATGTATTTGTGAGAGTGGTAGAAGGGTGAATTTACAACCCTTGAGAGTAATTATACTTGTACACGAAAGCCTTAATTTTACAAAATTACTTAATTAAGAGAGTTCGTGATTGCTTTTTGGTTCGTGCACGTACTTTAAAATATTATAGAAGGGAATGTGAGATATCTTCAGTGTTTACAGCAGCTAATATATTTTAACTATTTTTTTATCAGATAGGCCTATAATTAGTATAAATTTCAACATTTTATAATATTCTCCAAAAATTTTTAAAAATTTCATGAGCATAGATGAATCTTACCAGGACTCTATCTATTAAGTGATAGATTCCTTGTTGATTTTAATCTCCTTGAACAAGGGTCCTTAACATTTTGTCTATCACTTACCCCCATACCCGCATACCCCTATACCCCGTTCGCCAGACTATCAAAATCATCATGAGCAGCAGTCTAATAAAGTACCCGTATGAATTTAAGAGATGTCAATAGCATGGTTTTTATTTGCGTATGGATATCTAGGCACAGAACAGAATAAAGGAATTAATACGAATTTTATCATGTTTATTTAAAGAAATTAATGGTACGCTACACCGCACAAAGTCTCTCTCTCTCTATTTATTTTTTTAAATATACATTTTACTAAAAATTCGTAAGATTTGTCAAACGAAATAATAGGTATATTATATCGTTGTAGAAACATTACACCAAAGATCATAAATAAAATAATATACACTGTTATTTACTTACTCTATGGCGTCAGGAACTAGGAACACTGTTACAGAAACATTGAGAAAAGAGAAACATATTTTCCCACCAAAGAGTATAAGAATTAAATTCATTTTCAAAGGCTTGAATTAAAAAGTATATATATATTTGCTTTTAGCTCAGTAACTATTGGTTTTATAAAAATATATTTAGAATAAAAGATGTGTAGTTTTGGTATTACTTCAACTTTACAATGATAATATATGTTTTATCTCTAATAGTTGCGTGGAAGTAATCAAAACTGGAAATTTCTCCTGTTTTAAGCACCCTTGAAGTAATATTCATGAGAAAATGAGAATTGCCATCGTGTTTTAATAGGCAGTGTCTAGATATAAAATTTATTCAAAATCGTTATAGATAATTTTTATAAATTTAACTGTTTCTATTTTTGCCCTTCAGTAAGCTACCCTTAAATTAGGGTTGGATATCTAATTCCAAAAGCCCCTCAGGGGGACCTTATTAACACCCCAGATACTAAGTAATAGCACAATTTACAAAATGATTTCGGCTCTAATCCGAGGGAAAGATAGAAAGCATTGCGAAAATAGGGGGTCATGAAACGTAAACATTTTTAGTCAAAATCCCAAGTTCAATGTATTTGAAGATCACAAGGCAATAATTTCTCTGAGCTGTCGAGAGAAAGTAAAAAGGCAAATCACAAAAAAAACAATATGTTTTGTTGAGTGTGATAATTTATTCTAATCCAACAGATTTTATTTACACGCTTTGGTGGCCACATGGTCAAATGCACTAATATCGCAATATATTAGACTTCATATGATGGGGAGATCACGGTTCGATCCCGGTTGGGTGAACTGAGGGTAGTTTTACTGAATGGTTTCTCACCCTCCAGGCAAATGAGGGTATATTTCCTCTGAATTCAACCGTCCTCATTCCTAACCCATTATCAAGATAAGTAAATAAGCCTATAACCCAAATGGGTAATAAGACGCAGTGCAAAAAAAAATTAAGAGACTTAAATTATTATTATTACTATTAGCACCACGTCTTACTACCCGTTCGGGTTATACGCACTTACGATCATGTGTAATGGTAAGGTGATTGTGAGATGAAATGGAGGACCTACAGTTTAACGGGGAATCCGAACCACGGTGGAGGCCTGGCATTCCCCACATTCACAAGATGTCTTGTCAGAGGTGAAGGAAGGGTTTGGTAATCAGATAAATCCGTGTCAGGACCGAGGATTGAACCCTGGACTCCAGCACAGAAGTCCGACACCTCACCCCTAGACCACCAGGTCACCAAGAGACTTAAATATTTTGTAGTTTTTGGAATCGTTTGATCAGCTAAGATATAGACACGTGAATGATCTATGAAATTATTCAAATAATATATTAAAATCTATTTCATATATATTTTCTATGTCTTGATTTCGATCAATTCTCATTTATGTCAAATTAAGAAAAGACATTTAAAAACAAAATATTTTTCAGTTCGTTTAAATTTCTCCCCATCCGACGCAAGCCACAGCAGAGACGTGTAGTATGTTTATTTAAAAACAGAAGCAGCAAGATGGTTGATATTTACAAGCGATCATTGTCAAACATTATAACGATGACGTCACTACAGTTTCCGCTGAGTCACTGAATACAACCTCGCGAGGTCGTGGAATATCCCTCTAGGCAAAAACACTCATCATAAATTGGGACGATTAAGGTATCGATAGAATTGAATAGTTAGTAGCATAGTTACTAGACTAGACTACTAATCGTGGTTAGTAGTTACCTAGAGAGCGGATAGTCCTCAGGAAATATCCCAGATGACCGATTTAATATGAGCTGCCTCGGTCCCGGCAAAGATTTTTCTGATTACCAAACCCTTCCTTCACCTCTGACAAGACATCTTGTGAATGTGGGGACTGCCAGGCCTCCACCGTGGTTCGGATTCCACGTTAAACTGTAGGTCCTTCATTTCATCTCACAACACCCTATCATTACACATTAGCGTAAGTGCGTATAACCCGAACGGATAGTAAGACGCGGTGCTAATAATAATAATAATAATATGAGCTGCCCCAACCACATAATTTTCATTTTAGTTATTTGAGGTATTTTAAATACACTTTCTGAACCGACTGATTATATCAGCGAATTACTTATAAACTAACTTAAATCTATCATCACTTTTAAAAGGGAAACCTATATTTAACCAATGATAAGTATTTCAGCAATGACAGAAATCGAACCCAGGATTTTTAACTCAACATACAAACACGCTACTGACTGAACTAAGCTGTTAAACTGTAACTACTTAAACCCAAACGTAAAATACCTATTCAATTCTAAATGATCGTTATCATTAAATTTTAATAAAAAAACAAATTACGTGCTTCGGGTGTCGCTTCTTATAATGAGTGAAGCTCACAATAGACTAGACTGGACATCATCACTGAGGGAACTGCAAGGTTACTATTAAGAAATAGCGTTGTCACTATCTTGTTCCCGTGTGGTCGTGGTTTTTACAAAATGGTTTTCCAATCTCCTTCCACTTGAATGCGGGTGTACTTCCTCTGAATATAATCTTACGCTTCCCTAAAATCACTATCGTGATTAGTAGGCTACATTAGCGCAAAGCTTGAACGAGTAGTAAGAAGCAGTTCTGAATATATATATATATATATATAATATATGAACTACCCGGATGGGTTGAAAGATGTAATGAGAAAAAAAGGTTTCGTATTCAATTCGATAAAGAAATTTCAAAAAAAGAATGTTTTCAATTATCAAGTAATGTTAAAAAAATTAAACTAATAAATATCCTATGCGTATTTAAATGTCAATGTTTTTACTCTTGTTCTGTGTATGGTAAATATATTTTTTTTAAATTAAAAATTGGAAAATAATGTGCCGGTGGGTATAAAAAAAATTAAATGTATATTGAATTAATTACTCATATAAGAAATAACCTATTCGCGACTAAAAGTAACCGTCTAAAAACTGTAGGGTTAGTACAGTCATATTTTCATAGGAAGGACTTTACATAAGCTCTGGCAATACTAATAGATACTCTATATTTTCACGTAGTCATACGTCAGATTTGTGACCTGCAGCTGTCAGTTTAACCATATTATATTATCAATGACAACACAAATATTAAAGTAAAATGATAATTCTTACTTCCTCTCAACACCTCTGTAATTTTGAAAATTATTAATGTCGAGATTCCATGACCCCCAGAAACCAAAAAAGTTGTTTGTGTAATGCAGTCTGTCTGTACCTTGGTCTAAATCCGAAACTGTTTTACCGATTGGGATCAAATTTGGTATCTGAGGTTTTCTTAAGGCCTCCACGAGGGGGTTATTGGAATTAAACCTAAAACCCTAAAATTAAGAGTAGTTTAATGAAGGGCAAAAAGAGAAAACATCGACATCGACATAACGATTTTGATTAAATTTTATATATAAACACTGGTTACTATTATAAACAAGATGGCGATTCTCATTTTCTTATAAAAATAACTTTGATGATACTTTACGCAAGGGAAATTTTCTAATCGTCATAATTTCTCCGCAACTATTTAAGATACAATATAGCCTTTCCTTGTAAAATTGTAGTGCTATTAAAGATTTTAAAATAATTATTTGAAATATATTTATATAAAACCAATAGTTTCTGAGTTATAAGCAAATAAATATAATTTTTAGTTAAATTATTTATTTTCATAAATCTTACGAGTTTTTAGCAAATGTATATTTTAAAAGAAAAGTGAGAGAATGTCTATACGGTGCACCGTAACATTTATTTTCCGCGGAAAGACAAGTTTTTATTTCCCCAAATGCCCTTCCTATGAATATTGGACTGTGTGTGTGGCGATTTACAATGGTCCGACACAGAAGTGACATTCAGTTGGCTACACTGTAGTTAGTAACAATGCGCTATTGTTAATCACTGGCCCAATTGCGAGTGGCATTGTGCCTGCAGGTGAATACAATATATAGATACCGACCGTGCCTTTGTCCTGCGCTGACAAACCTCACGCTCTGATACCACTTCAGATAAAGCTGAATTCACACGTACGCTGGAATTTTAAAGCAGTATACAGTATGTCCACACCTCTTAAGGCCCAGACACAGACTCCGTATCCGTAAGTCATTAATCCGTAGAAGTTACCCAACTTTAACTTTCTACGGACTCGTTTATACGGACTACCAATCACAGCCGAGTAAATATGCGCATGCGCCTTGAAGTAAAGAAAGAAGAGCAGTTATAAAATCCGCCGCTAGAGAAACATATACAAAAAGAAAAGATGGCTACACGCGAACCTATTTCAGAAACATTTTTCTAAAAATCTAAACACCCGGGGAAGAGCGACTTTTAGGAAAGTGTTTTCTGAGAAATACCCAAGCTCTCAGAAATATTAGCTCTGCTTTTGTAGGTTCAACACCCCTATTTGGTTTATTCTCTATTTACTCGCGTCATTTAATTTTTTGTAATTGATAAATTATGGATACTAGTGATTTTCCATCCAAAATATTATTAGGCCTACATCTGTTTAGCATTTTCAGGCTATTGCAAACACTTATTATTTTAAATTTGATAGTTAGAATAAAGTTATAAATATATTTCTTGTGATCTTAACCTGTATTTTAATATAAATACTGGAAGTTTTCTCAACAAGGTTGTTTTTGGTTTCTTTTTCTTTGATCAGCTGACTCCTGACTGCTTGACGCATGCTCCGTGTTGTAGACTATTTTCTTTCGAATTTTTTGATTGGATGAAGTCTCTTACTATCTCATTGGTTGAAACGGTCACGTGATTACGGATACTAGAGACTGTAATCGCGAGTAGAATTTCTTATGGACCAGTAGTACGGACCACGGACCTACGGATACGGAGTCTGTGTCTGGGCCTTTAGTGGTGCAGCTGTTCACACAGTCGCGGAAAGTTGGGAATCTCTGTTTACCCATGATGCATTTAAACATTAAACACAAAAACGTATATATTACCATCAGTGCAAGTAACTGTATTTAAAATAAAATTAGATTTTTACTTATTGCCTGGGTTTGATTCGGCCATCAATAAACGTTATGGCTTCCAATAAATTGTCATTTTTAAATCATCACTTTTGAAATACGCCATCTTTAGAATGTGCTGTTTTTATAAATAACGCATGTTTGAAAGTTTGCGCATGCGCTGATCGGGTCTTCTTGGCCGGCTTACTGTAGAAGCGACTGGAAAAGTTGAAATTATCTCTACTCAAGCAGTGCAAGCTACGCTGGCAACGCGGACTTGTTGTGATTGGATTAGAGCTGTCATGTGACCAAATATCAGCACCGCTCTCGTTTTACAGCGAACGTATGAATCCACAGTAAAGCCCGTATCACACGACACTAGCTAGTACTTGAAATCCAGTGTGTTAGCTAGCACGTCATCATCTAGCGTCGTGTGAATCAGAAAAAGTATACTGGTTCTGCCACTTTGTACTGGCTACCATACTAGTTGTGAGGATAGAACATGCGCTATTTTCGTACTAGTTCCGACACTAGTTTGTGTAATTCGACCAATCAATGCCCGCTCAGACTATGTGTAGAGTAAATAATAGAAATGGCGCCGACATGGTCTTCGGATGTGATTTTGTTGTTGGCGGAAAATTATTCTAAACATCCTTGTTTATATAATACCAAATTGCCACAATATGACAATATATTTAATATATATAAATTCTATTTAAAACATGTCATCTAAAAATGACAAACTGTGTTCCAGACCCAATTTTAATCTAAATAAACTTGATAGCATGCCAACCTTGGATTTTTTTTTTTAGAATATAAAGTGTGTGTAGGCTTAAAAAAGAACATTTGTGAATCAAGGATACTGTACTTGGACACCCATGGGCTTAGGGGCTTCTGACCACATCGTAAATAAATGAATACAAATTTAGGGAGATACTAAACGTTTGTGTCACCCCGAATGTATACTACCTAACCTCCGAATGTATCATATTTAGCATCCTGCGACCATTATTTCGTCTTTCCCAACAAGTCCCGTGTCCATATTCTTTTTCTTAGGCTCCCTCTCATATTTTTCAATATCTTTATTAGCAATTAATGCAGCTGTTGCACCCGAAATTAATCTCTGAAGTTCCATAAATATTTGCACTAGAACCTAGTACCAAACTAGCAGCGTGTGAATACTCTAGTCCTGTTTCTATTATACTAGCTAGTATACAGATATCTAGTCGCTAGCTAGCACACTTGATTTCTAGTACGAGCTAGTGTCATGTGATACGGGCTTAAGCTTTCAGGGATGACAAGAGTTGAGAGGTGTCCTTGTTACAAACCCGTGAGGGGTGGTAAAAATTAGACGTAGCCCTATTTTTTGTTTATTGGAAGCCCACTTTCTACCACCAAAATTGATTGAAAGTCACTAAAATTTATTATTTTAAAAATACGTATAATTTTATTTATCAATATAAAATATATCTAAAAGTTATCAACATATTCCAATAACACTTCCTTATAGATGATTGTATAGTTTATCTTTACATAACTAACTACCAGACTTAAATGTAGCTAAATGAGTTTCCAGTCTTTTATTCATTTATTTAACATTTACTCTAATTTTTTTTAAGCTACTGATAACACACGACTTACGGACTGACTTAACTCTTCAACAAAATTAACCCAGTCTTACTGCCATAATTTAAACACTTTTAAAGGGTTAAGACTTAATTTGACCAAATGTTTTTTTTTACAACTTATCTGGGATTTGAACCTGAGACGTTTAACTAAATGTATCACCCCAAACTCTCTCACTGGTATACATGTACATAAAGGCGTAAGTTTCGTCCCATCTAGTGACAAGATGACGCACGCTTTAAGGTGCGGTTTTTTTACTAAATATTTTACCACTCTGCTGCCATGAAAATGGATATACATTTCATCTCAAATTCTAATTATACTATTTTCATCCTATTAGTTTAAATATGTGGAACTTGCGGATAACCTGTGAGTGCTGAGCACAAAAATACACCCGTGAGCTAAGTCGTTAAATCTCTCTTGTGTTACGACATCCCAATAAAATAAAGGATATTTTGAAACTTGACCCTTTTAAATCAATTATAATTCGACCAAAGTTTGTATAGTTCGACCTTCAAATTGTGTAGATCCGTGCGCGCATGCGCCACTAAACTCCCGCGCGCAACTACCCGACTTGGACTCATTCCAAGACTGTTCACACAACAATAACATCTTATTGTACAAATAAAACTTAAGTAACGAAGTCTACTAGAGTTTACTTTGTATAACAGTCATTCTCTTTAACGAGTGCTGCAAAAGTCAAGAATTTAATTAAAGAAACAATTTGTCAAAGAACATAGAGAATATAGATGGTATTATCTGTGCCGTGAAGTTTTTTGTGTCGACTACAGAATGTTCCTTTCATGAAAACTTTACGACTTGTAATAATAAAGTTAATCTATTTATTAATTGGTTCCATATATATATATGTATGTATATATATTTATAAAGGTGTTGAGCTTATCTATTTATATATATATATATATATATATATATATATATATTACATTTGTAATATTTTTTGGGATAAAAACCACTGGTAAATAAACATTGTTGCGAATATTTTCAATTATTTTCGTTGCAAGCGCACATATAATAAAAAATAATACCAATGAAGCTATAATAAGTTATTAGTATTATCTCAATAAAGCTCAATACACCTGATGTAGTTTTTATTACACTCATAAATATGTTTGAATAACTTATGAGTGGCCTAACCCTCATTTTATTAACGGACCTCGTGTACCAAAATAGTTCAGTGTCTCGACCTCTCCGTGATTACATGAACTAAGGGGGGATGGCACAGCAAACTGGATCGATTGAAGACAGTCTTGTCTGGGGGTCTAGAAGAAGCTTAGTTCGATTTAAAGACGAGGCTTGATATAATTTATTGATTAAATATTATTCCTGTTATTCAGATATATTAATTTCAATTTGTGTGCTAGATTTGGTCTCTTATGGCAACTAATTTGTAATTCATTTTAAGAATCCTGTGTTTAAAATGTTGTCACGTTTAAGACATAAATTTAAAAAATTAGAAAATTCCAAAGGATTAGCACACTTTTATTACACATTTGGTCATAATTAAGAGAGAGTGTTTTTTTTTCATATACTTACTATCCGTCTGGGTTATCCACACATTTACAGGCTAATGAAATAATAATTTAGAACGAGTGTTCAAAATTTGGTTAGAGAGGGATTTTAGAAAAATGTAGTAAAAAAAACCTTAAACAACCAAGCCGAGAATCAAATACAGACATCGTTATTATTAGCAAACCCGACAGGACGTTTTATATATATTATATTTTTAAGTGCTTGTCTCGTCCACCAAATATATACTAACTTTGGTAGGTTATACGCTATACAGCTCAAACAAGGCGTCACATATTGCGGTGTTCTGTATTCTACATATTTTTTTTTAATCAGTGGAATTGAGAACAGTGAAACCAACTCACGAGATATTTTTTTAATTATTATTTTAGAAATAAAAAAAACTATTAAGCTGACACAAATTTCGCTGTAGTCAATAAAGAACTTATAAACCGTACCTCAATATGTTTTCTTGTTTGAGAGTAAGCGTGTATCTGAATTAACGTTTAAGGGTCGCAAGACGGTCTACTAAGGTAGGGTGGGAAGGAACACCAGTTAAAGAAGTCGCCTGAAGTGGAGATACCGAAGCTATTTTGCGAAGTGGTTTGCATCTTCGCTTGACGCATCTAAGCAGTTCAAGCACTACCCCACCGATGTACGAAACATTATGAGATGGAAGAAAGAAATTGACCATTTCACCATGTTAAGCCTCTCGTTTATCTATTGATAGCCCTTTCCCTCTTCTTCTGACGAATTACACTATAAAATTTACGCCTTGAAAACAATGAGTTTCTTTTAAAAGTCACCCTTTTTTGTTATTTCCTATATTAAATAGACATATTATACCACTCACGGATATTTTTAGTATACATCCTGGCAGGAAGACTCCTTCCTACAAGCTATTTTCGTGACTAAGCCAAGTAACCTAAGTTGTAGATGACTTATATATAAAATAATACGTTTAAAATAAAAATTACTTCAAGATAAACAAAATATCTTGTGACACTGTAGGATTATTTCTAGAATTATTTAAGGTTTTTTATTTCATCGCTATGTATTTAAAACTCTCTGAATAAAATGTATATTCACTAACACGGGAAATTCTATCTTGGCCCACCATGACGTCAAAGATAGTCAACATCCTTAATATAAATGTTCATGCAGGGGTTTTTTTTAACAAAGAAACGTTTTAGCCAAAATAAAATATGGACTTGGTTTTATCTTCTACACCAGGGGTTCCCAAACTTTTTGAGACTGCGCTGCACTTCTCAGATTTTCCGCGCGACGTTCTTGAACTCAATAATTTTTTTTAAAATGCCTGAATTCTGTTTGGTGGCATTTTTTTTTTTTAAGAAAATTGTCACAAAACTAACTTGAATTATTTTAAAATTAAAAATACAAAATTATAGAACTGAATTAGAAGGAATTATAGTAAACATATTTTTGTTGTATATGATATTCTAATGTGTACAATTTGTTCATAATGGCGAAAAATGGGTTTTCACGTATGATTTATTCTAATCTTTGAAATATTTACGAGTACACGTATTGACAATTTTCACGTCGCATTTCACTATACATTATAAGTTTTAGTTTTTCTTTATATTCGCGACGCCCCGGACCAAGACCGCTGACGCCCCAGAGTGTCACGACGCACAGTTGGGGAACCCCTGCTTTATACGGTTGTCTCAACTCTTCCTGAATAGTGTTGATGGCTATTACGGAATTGGGTCATAAATTGCTATCTTAATTTTTAAAATGTTTAATTTTAAACACCACTATAATCATGACAAACATAACTGTTGATAGTGCTATGTGTAGGAAATAAAATTAAACGTATCAACAATCCAAAAGAGTTTAAAAAAATACAAACATATTTTTATGTTATCAAAATGTATATTATATAACTATAGTATAAGTGTTACTCTATATAATTAATAGCATCTATCACCCACTTCGGTGGCCACGTGTTTTAACGCGCTAACCTCGTGTTGAGCCAAACTACCGAAGACGGTGAGATTGGGGTTAAAAACCCGGTCAGGTGAAGTGAGGGTGGTTTTTCCTAAATGCTTTTCCACTCTTACTTCATGAAAATGTGGGTGCATTTCCTCTAAGTTAAACATTCCTAATCCCTAACCCATTAGTGCAATTAGGTGACCTGGTGGTCTAGGGGTAAGGTGTCAGACTTCTGTGCTGGCGGCCGGGGTTCAATCCTCGGTCCCGGCACAGATTTATATGAATACCAAACCCTTCCTTCACCTCTGACAATACATCTTGTGAATGTGAGGAATGCCAGGTCTCCACCGTGGTTCGGATTCCACGTTAAACTGTAGGTCCTTCATTTCCTCTCACAATCACCCTACCATTACACATCAGCGTAAGTGCGTATAACCCGAACGGGTAGTAAGAAGCGGTGCTAATAATAATAATAATAATAATAGTAATAATAATAATAATAATAATAGTAATAATTAGTGCAATTAGTATATAGGCTTATAACCTGAACAAGTAGTAAGACTTTGTGCTTAAAAAAAATTTATCTTCCTTCCAAAAAAAGTAACAGCTTATCACATGAGCGCCTTATGAAAACGTGAACGGAGAAAAAGTGACATGTCTAGTAGTCCTTCCTATGAAAATTGGAATATACCAGAATTTCCTGTTCCGCGTGTTGCAGGTGGTCACGACCATTCCTCCCGGGGCTCCCACGTGATTCATCCCACAGAGGCGAGTGACGCAGCCCATCACAGCCACATCCACGAGCAGTGACGTCACGCCACGCCCCTAATGACGTCATCGGGTCCAGTCTTTCAGCGACCGTCCTTTCGTATCCGCACGGCATACATTGTGACTGGACGCGCAGAAAATAATTGATCAAGACTTTAATTTGAGATGGATTTTTTTTAAAAGTGTGTCAGTGAGATATTAAACCATCTTTAAATTGACGTTAATATTTTATCTCAATCTTTGATCAAATAAAATATAAAAGACGTTAAATATTTTATTAATGAAACACAATATTTGATATTTTCTTACTTTTAAATGGAAATTGTCTTACTTGCTTTTGATAGCACTATACGCTTTGTTATTGGTCAAAAAATTATGAGCAAGTCGTTGTCATGTTATACGCGCAGGTTTCATGTTAACCTAGTTTAGGATACTCCTGATTCATTTACGAGAATTGACTTAATTCCGACAAATCATAAACGTCTGTAGCAAAGTCATCTAACGTCTGTTGGTGAATAGAGTGGCAACTTCTGTGGATAGAGTATTATGGTCAGCATTATGAATCATCCGGCCGTTAATCTCAGTTTTCTAGACGGTAGTTGACCCATGTTCCAGATCCACTGCTTCTTAGAAAAATCTGGAAGATCCGGGGATAGAATCCGGAACAGCTAAATATGTAGACAGGAACTTTAATCACTAGACCATAGAGATGGTCAAACCACCCACAGAACAAAATCATTTGAGCGAATTTTTTTTAATTCTGAGCGTATAAAATTCAGTCTTAATAGTAAATTACCTTCAATTTTAACACGATGATAAAAATAATGGTTTTGTTTCAAATTATGACAATATAACATCTAAATATAAAGTTTGAAAAAAACTATAAAACAATTTCAGCTTTAAACTTGCACACAGATAACCAGGCATGAGGAAAAACATATTTTTAAAAGCCACTATATTGAGTTAAGGGGCATATACAACGTCAGGATTCAAAATAATCTATAAAGTGAAAATGTTCGTAATCATAATACTTTATCAAAGTGAAATAAAGTACAACGCCACAAAGCTAACCTCAACAGATGAACCTTGAACAGTGCAAAACCTGAAAGCCTCTCCAGTCTTATATTAAACCAAAGAAATTAAAGCCATGATCAGGATAAAGTTAAGCTTCACGTAACACAGCATTGTTGACCTCGGTGGCCTTGGGTTAAAATACTAGCCTCAGGACCCGATGTACATAGGTTCAGACCCAGTTGGGGTTGGTGGAATCTTTCTTGAGCGATAACATTCCATAGCGCAACTTCCTTTGGAGGGGAGGTAAAGCCACCCGGTCCCATGTCGATTGATGTACAATATCCCCGTGGCTTCTTTGGTATTGACTGACAGGTCACAGATGACTTATGACAGTCAACATTTAGGTGTGTACCTAAATTTTGACTGTCAGAAGTGACAGCTGCTAGATACATGTTTTTGCAGATCATATGGTTCGGCGTAGGGATATATAATTTGGTCTGGTAACTTTTCAAAGTTGTCAGTCAGCACCAAAGAAGCCATGGGGCTACTGTATCTATGACCGACACATATATTTTTTTAACTTTATTTCACACAACATGTAAATGGACCTAGTTTATTTGTATACAATCATAAAAAAAAATTCTGCTCACAATAATGTTATTTATTCAATTATTTTTATGTAAATATATGTTTGAGCTATTTTGAATAAAATGTTTATATACGTTTTCCATTATTTCACTTATTTTTTAATATAGTGTACCTTTTTATAGGTATCATCTGAGTTTTATTATTAAGCTATAATAAATTATTGTCCTTGACGCTTTTTTTATAAGACTTTTTGACTGGTCTCCAGTTTATTTGGATGGGAGCACACACACACATATTCTAACTCTTTAATGCGAAAATATTTTTACATCTATTACTGTTTTCAGCCTGTGGCGTAGGTCAGTTTTTTATTCACGCTATATATTTCCCACCACCCGCTTACTAGGCCTGTCGTAGCTTCAAATGCCTTATACTCTTATAGGACAGGCATATCATCGAACTACCAACTGTTAAATCATCACTGTGAAAGGGTAAGCTCACATTTCAACAAAGATAAAATTTTCAGCCATGCCAGAAAATGAACACCGGACCCCAGTAAACATACACGCTACCGACTGGGCTAAGGTGTCTGATTTATTTAATACGAAAATATGCGTATATGATCAGCATCTAGTTTCTTAATTTCTTTTCTCAGCTTCTTAATTTCATCCATGTTAAAATCAAGTAGATCTTTCAGATATTTCACTACTGCACGGGTCACCGATTCAGTGATAGTAGCCACTAGATTATTTAATATATCCTTCGATTGTAACGCTTCCTTGACCCGCTCTTTCACTAAGATATAAAGTTCAATGCTGTCAAAGATTGTCTTCTTGGCCATGTTGTATTGGCGAACAAAACAAAACGTATTTAATTATTTCTTCAATAGTAAACAAAGACGCATTCAAAAACAGAAAGAAAAAAAACATTTAGAATGAATCATATTAGACTTTAAATGTGTTTAGAGAATTAAACTGCATTCAACACCTGTTTTAATAAAGATTATATCCGCCCCCGAAATTCACTTTCCAATAACCATTTCAGGTTTAAAAAAAAAGGAAAATTGAGAAAAATACCGTATGTTTGAATCTGCCACAGGAGATAAAACAAAAAAAGTTGAATATATTTTATATAAAATCAAAATATAAGGGTGTATGCCTATTTACTGAAGTATGAATTCATATCCCCCACCTCCTGAAAAAAAAAATCCTGACTACGTCCCTGGTGTGGTGCCTACTGTCTTTTTTAAAAAAAGTTTTTATTCTAAGTGGTTATTTTGTGTATGTTGGTAGCATGCAACTTACAAAATGGCTTTAACTTTGTAGGAAAAGATAGTGGTAGTGGTGTGAAGATAGGTTGGATAAATGTTATTCACAGTCAAGGAAGAGAAAATATTTAATATCTACACATTTCTGAAATCTGAGGCCTAACAGATGCTTCAGAAAAAATTACACAGCAAAGAGCGTCTCTGGTTTGTAGTGTGTCTTTTAGTAGTGTAAGTAGAATCATATAAACGGCTGAAAGCTGGTGAGTGAAGGTATCGGAACGTATTTTTGACCCCTCATAAAAAAAAAAGTACTTAAAAATTTAAAGAGTAATAATCTTTTTGATGACTTTGACAAGTGTGTTATTCGGATCGTCATAGATGAATTCCATAAAACAGAATGGGGGAGCTCTCAAAGTTTTGATATCCAAAATTAACTTTGAAGGAGGGGTTTGGTATTCAAAGGTGTTATTCAGTGGATGAGGTTTGAATGGAAACAAACATCTAATAACAGAAAGGTGCTAATAGAACCTAATGAAATAGAATACCTCAGAGAAACGTTCTTAAGACAAAACAGAGCTACAAACAGCAAGGTCAACCAATTATTTAAATGGATGATATCTATTTCCAAAGCACAACTACAATGAAACCAGCCTCGACTCACAATACAACTGATGGACTAAAAACACCTCTGTCTAAGGTTCAAAGGATGATTTTGGTTAATGCAGATGGTAAGATTTTGTTCTTAAAGCCTTGTTTTTTGTTTAAATAAGAAAAAAAAAACAGTGAATATCATCAAAACATGAATTTCAACAATTATGAAAATTGGATAGCAAACAAATTGATTCCAAACTTTCCACCCGACAGTGTATTAGTTATTGACAACCCACCCTAACACAGCTTTCGATTAGAACCACCAACGACATATTTGCGTAAAAAAAAAAATCACACTGGTTTGGTTGAAACAACACAATACTCCCCTCAGTAATACTATGCTCAAACCTGAATTATATTCAGTTGTCGACCGCACAAACAACAATGTAAGACATATCATAGGGCGGATTCACTAATAGTATATAGATATTCTGTTCTGCATCTACTCCCTATACCATCCCGATATCAACCACATAAATTTGATATGGTCACTGGTAAAGGACTAGATTTCTAAAAATAACGTTATACTCAATGTAAACACAATTATGAGCCTGGCGGAGGAAAATGAAGATTAACTTCAAGAACTTATGTATCCTAGAGCAAAATACGATACCATCCCAGACGATACTAACATAGACCAGAAAAGAATACCCATCCAATCCCAGAGAGAGCCAGCAAATACCAGGACAGAAAAATATAATAAGATCCCTAGAGTAAACCAGAGCGAGATACCATAATATACCTTAGAGAAAGCGTCTTAAAAGAACCAGCAGAAATCATAGTAAAATATCATGGTATCCTAGAGAGAACTAGCACACACCAAAGTAAAAGACCATAGTATTCTAGAGAGAACCCGTATAGAGCAGCGTAATATACTATAGCATTCCAGAAAGAAGAACCAACATAGACCAGAATAAAATACCTAATATATATAGAAAGCCAAAACGCACCAAGGTAAAATACAATTGCATCAAAGAGAAAACAAACAAAAACCAGAGTAATCCATTGCAAACAAAGCTATTCCATAGTAAAATACCAGAGTATTCTATTGAAAGTCAGATCATTCCAGATTCATTACCAGGGTGTTCCATTGCAAACTAGATAGTTTTAAATAAAAACCCAAATCATACCCGAATAAACCATAGCCCTAGAAAGAACCAAACTAAGCTCTGGTGGTTTCATAACCGAGGGTAAACCAAAATCAAACCCAAAACATTGCTTGCTCTGGATTTATTTTGTGCCTTCTCTCGATATTTTCATCAAGGTAGAGAATTAGTAATAATTCTCGTGCTTCTTCCCTAGCGGCATTAGAATATCCATTTGGTAATTAGTACGCTCTTGCGTAGGGTTTTCAAAGCTATTAAAAAATGGTGAACTGTATAAGATGGTCTTTAAATTGTCAAAGAGCCAATGAGGGGGGAAAAGACTTATACAAATATCATATACATGATGGCAATCCTGATTTGCGGCAGCAAAATCAATGTCTAATGAATTGTTACCTTTAATAAATAAATTTAGGATGGGGACAAACAATCCTTACATTCACCATGAGAAAATAAAAGTGAATGATTGGAATACTATGAAATATCTATCTAAGTATTCACAAGGATGGAAACTATTCCGTCTAGATGTATGCATTACGGTGATAAAGGGGTAGGTGACCTGTCGGTCTAGGGATAAGGTGTCAAGACTTCTGTGCTGGAGTTCCGGGGCTCAATCCTCGGTTTTGGCACAGATTTATTTGATTACTCTTCCTTCACCTCTGACAAGACGTGTATTAATCACAACTTGTGCATGTATGGAATGCCAGGCCTCCATCGTGGTTCGGATCCCACGTTAAACTGTAGGTCCTCCATTTCATCTCACAATCACCCTACCATTACACATTAGCGTAAGTGCGTATAACCCGAATGAGTAGTAAGACGTGTTAATAATAATAATAATAATAATAATAATAATTTCAATTTCAATTTCAATTTCCTTTATTATAGTGCTGGCCAACAGTCGTGAGACCTATAACAGGCCAGCACTGAAAAGTACACACGTACATACCTTATAATACATATATTTACACAAGAAAAAATGATAGACAAAAAATGGCTAAATAATGTTATATACTGATGAATAGTTACGAGATAAAAAGTAGTTAATAATAATAAGAATAAAAAGTAACATTAAAAACAAATAACTAAATAGTAATCAGTAACATAATGCAAAAAATAGAGCAGAATATTGTAAGTTTAAATAATATAGGCAGAACCTCTACATGATAAATTATTGATATGGGACATCCTTAAATAACTCTCTGAGTTTAGCTTTCCTTTTATGATAAAAATCAAATTCGACAAATCTAGAATTGGCGCTATGGATACAACGACCTATAGGGCTCGTCTTATAAGAGCTATCGAGGAAAAATAATTTAGGATTACGAGAAGCCCGAGAAGGGATATGAACGCCTACATGATCAAGGGCAAATTTGCAATACATATTGTTATTGAAAATATTAAAAACAAAAAGGGCATCACAATAAAGTCTACGCGAGAAGAGAGTTTGGAGCCCTAAGAGGTTTCGAATTCTGTCATAATCATAATAAATCCGGTTACTAAAGAATCTATCATAGCATGCAGCAACAAATTTTCTTTGGATGTTTTCTAACCTAAGAGAGTCAGTTAAGGTAATGGAATTCCAAGCAACAGAGGCATATTCTAACTTAGATCTAACCAGGGCGTAATACAAACATAAAAAACAGTCAACTTTCTTAAATGATATAGTAATAAATTTAATAAGCCCAAGTAATTTCAATGACTGGGAAATGACATGGTCAACATGATAGTGGAAATAAAGTTTGTTATCCAGGAGGACACCAAGATCATTAATACAAAGTGTACGAACTATGTTATCACTGCCCAATTTATAAGTAAAAAAGAAAGGATTAGTTTTCCTAGTAAAAGATATAGATTTGGTCTTAGATTTATTGATAGACATTCCATTTTCCAAAGACCATTGTAAAATACCATTTACATCATTTTGTAAATCTATACAATCTGCTATTGATTTGATAGTTTTAAATAATTTTACATCATCAGCAAAGAGTAAATAACTAGACGAGTTCAAATATTTACCAATGTCATCAATAAACACATTAAAGAGAAGAGGACCTAAATTAGAACCCTGAGGTATGCCACAGGGTGCTAAAAATGTATTTGAGGTATGTGAATCAATTTTAATAATGAATGATCTTTCATGCAAATAACTGCTAAACCAATTTACATAAGAGTGAGAGAGTCCAAAATTACCAAGCTTAGAGAGAATAATATTATGCTGACATAAATCAAATGCCTTACTTTGGTCAAAATAAATAGCATCAACCTGACCTTGGGCAGAGACTTGAGGGGCAACATGCCCAAGAAATTCTACTAAATTCGTGACAGTAGATTTATTTTTTATAAAGCCATGTTGATTATCTGATAGTTTATTTTTAAGGTGGTGGAAAGTATGCTCATGTATGATTTTCTCGAATACTTTGGAGAAAGTGTTTAAGAGGGAAATTGGTCTGTAATTACAAACATTTGTTCTTACCCCTTTTTTATAGATAGGTATGACAACAGATTGTTTCCATGTAAGAGGAAAAGTTTCATTTGACAGGCTAATGTTAAAAATATAGGCTAACAAAGGGCTGAAAATGCTGGCACAGCCTTTAACAATAAAACTTGGAATTCCATCTGTCCCGGCACATCTAGAAGAACTCAATTTTTTTATAGCATTAGCAACATCCAAGGGTGTTATGTGGCATGGATACAAGGGCGCACTAGTTTCAATAACGGGGCAGGGTAAGACAGGAATAGCTGAATTATAAATGGAATGAAAGTAGGTCCCAAACTCATTAGCAATTAATAAAGGATCCACTATAGACTTGCCATTAATTTCTAGGATGGATGGGAAAACTTTATTCATACGATTATTTTTAACAAATTTCCAAAAATCTTTAGGTTTGCATTTAATACTATTTTCAATTGAGTTCATCCAGTTGGCTCTGTCTATAATCAAAGTAGTTTTAACTAATCTACGAAAATGAGAAAAATGAGTATAGAATACACTATTATTTGTTTGTTTAAACCTTTTGAAAAAATTGTTTTTTTTCCTAATATAGTATTTAAGTGTAGAAGAAAACCAATTAGGATAATAATAATAATAATAATAATAATAATAACAATTATAATAGTTGTCATGTTCTTGTGAATGTCTTGGATAACATTTGAAGGAGTTCATAACTACCAGAGGTAAATAAGTGTAGGCTACTAATCTCTGTTAAGATTTAAGAATTTAGCAAAAATTGTATCATATTGTCCATGAAAAAAAAGGTAGAGTCACTTGCAGGTTTGCAGGTGCATATTTCACTTATTGTTCATTGGTTTTTAAGAAAAAACGAGAAAAAATACAACATAATCAAGATCAAGACTTGACTATTGGAAATTTAGTACATATATTTGGTTGATGTAGTAAAATAAATTACAAAAACATAGTTGAATGTGTTGATCTACATGTTAAAATAAATGCCCTAAATACTTTCGTTCTATGAATAAACCTGAACCAAATTGTAATTGCAAAAATAATAATAATACATTGTTAGTGGAACTGGGTGAATCTATAAGCAAAACCAAAATCAACGTGCTGCTATTTCTAAAACAACCGGAACAACTAAAAGATCTGCAAAGCATCAAGCTTCTATAAAGTTTAGCGGGGTCCTACTTGAACGAACGAAAGCTAATGGCGTGGTTGAAGCTATGCGAAGAGAAAATATAAAATTCACTGTTGTCATGAATGTAAAGGCAAAGTGGTGTGGCAAGAGGTGGGAGCAAATTCAAAGCGGTTGACGTGATCAAAGATTTTAATATTTTCTCTCGCAAACCACGAGTGGCGAGACTCGAAAACTCTTGCTCTAAGCACTCTCACAAAGGGAGTATTTATATTTACCACTTCTGTTCTAGAATCTACAGGTAGGGTTTATTGTATATATTCTGTTTGGGTTAGTGAAGTGATTGAATTATCATAATTCGCTGAAACGGTTAAGTAATAAAATATATGTGTGCTTTGTGATGTTGAAAATTGTGATGTTAAAAATTAGCTAACCTATTGGTTGGGGATAGAGAGTGGTCCCAGCTCTATGAGAGTGTTGACGTAACTTTATCCCCCTCACCCCCCCCCTTTTTTTGCAAAACTATGATACATTATTTCTACTTTCTAATATTATTTTTAATGATTTATGTGTTTTATTCTTCATATCAATTGTCAAATTCAAAATAAGATTCCTTTTCCCAAAAGATAATTTTGCTTGTGAGTCAACACCTTAGCTCAGTCGGTAGTGTGTATGTATACGGAGTCAAGGGTCTTGTGCATGGCCAAAAACTCTTATAATTCTCGGGAAATGTAGAATTTTCCTTTCACAATGATGAATTTATGTCTGGGGTCTGGGTGATGTGTCTGTTCAGATTTAAGCTAGAATATATTCTATACGATTATAACAATCAATAAAAAGGAACTCGAAAAGGTGGAAGCTTTCTGCTATATATGAATAAAGATTACTGCAAACGGTAAGATCCAGGAGTAAATAGGACAAAGGATGTGGAAGAGTGGACAATTCTACTATGTAATTAAGTATATAATCTGGCAAGTGAATATAGGAAAAGAGGCCGGGACTTTATTATATAGGCATTTTATCACCCAATATTCTCATATATTCACATACAGCTCTGAAACCTGGACAGGGACGAAGAGAGATTTAAGTAGATTGCAGACAACAGAGATGAGGTTCCTAAGAGTCATTGAAAATGAAACAAGAAGAAACAGGATAAGGAATGACATAATTAGGGTGGAGTTAAAAGCTATACCATTAGAAGAGACCCTGAAGAGAAAAAAGTTACTGTAGTTAGGTCATGTGATAAGAATGGAGAAGGACAGAATGCCTATCACGTTAAATTCCCTAAAAAAAACTTTAAAAATTGTTTGCTTGAGATTTTTACGTTAAGATTTTTGTAGTTTATTAACAATTGACTGACCCACTTCAGTAACCGCATGGTCGAAGGCGTTACTCTTGCAAGTGACTAGACTGCCAAAGACAAGGTGATCAAGGTCCGATCACGGTAGTGTAGTGAGTGGTGATTTCCCTAAACAGTTCTCCAGTCTATCACCACGCAAATGCGAGTACAATAAATCCTCTTGAAAAAATAGGTTTGACTGTTTTGCGTGCTTCCCAATAAAATTTTGCTCGAACATGGAAAAAATGCAAATTTCATCGATAAATTTGATTCTCAATAAAAAAAATACTTCATAAAATTAAATTAAAAAAAACTCGAAACAATCAGAATTCTCTTCTAAGTCCAGCAGGGTATGAATTTTTGAATTTTCTCAATTGGGAAAAAAGCTATAGCACTTTGCACAGATGCTTTCCGTTGCAAAAATCAAGGTCTTCAGACCATCATCTAGGTACCTCCCCGCCAAACGGCAAGGATTTTTACAAAACAAAAAATTGGTTTTGAGCTCTCTGCGCTTGTATAAGCAAATGTTCAAAAAATAAAAAATTATGCGGCAACCTCCTCTTGTTGAATCAGTGTGTGTGTGTATATATATATATATATATAAATATCTTTTACTCTCTCTTCTTTTTTTTAAATTTTCAAATAAAATATTATACATTTCAATTGGTATTTGAAAACTAATGTTTACAATAAAAAAAACTGGTCACTTTGCAAATCATTATATCCACTTTAACAACTTATATATACACAAGTTAAAATATCTACAAATACTTAATGTCAAAAATAAAGTTTTCTTAGAATAAAATGTTGTTGAAAATTATGTCTCCATTTGAATTTTAAAAAACCAAAGTCGACCTTGAAATAACTTTGAAAGTGTCTTCCAAATCAAAAAATAGCTTGTGGTGTTCTCTTTTCCCCTCAAAAGCATAAACCAATAACATATTTTCTAAACAAATCTTAAAATTGATAGTAAGCTTATATTTTCTTGTTAATTATTTTTATCCTCTTCGCTTTATTTTATATACGTAAAGCTGTTAAATTTCACAAACTTGAAGTATGAATTAAAATCAATCATCTTTAATACAAATAAGACTTGAATAAGGTAAAAAAAATCAGCGAAACATGTCGTCATAGAAGAATTAAAACGTAATAAAAATAATAAACAAGAAGATATAAACCTTACTATCAATTATTATTACTCTTTACCAAATAAACATGACCATTTGCATTCACTTTCATTTTTTGGGATATCCACGGTGCTTCAACATAAATGCCTCACGCGTTATTATCAATAAAATCGTAAGTATTGAACATATATTATATATTTAGAAACTTAAATAACCCCATTTTCACATTAAATATACTATACCATGATGTATATTTTAAATTCAATAAAACGTAAAATATAACTAAACGTCTCATAGACTAATTTTTTATAAAGTGAGAAGGTTTTTCTCTTTTTCATACATTGGTGAACAAATGAAAGCTCAATAATTTCAGATAAGACGTCCAGACAGTTATATTATAGCGCTTATGGGCTTAATATTTAAATTTATAATCTGTGATTTGAGTGCAAAATGGACTATAGTGATATTTCAATTGTAAAGGAAGAAAATTTTGAACTTATTATCAAGACAGAACCTCAAATTAATAATGAGTTTTATATGTTCGGAGAATCCCAAATTAAAACTGAGGTGAGATATAAAAAATTTATTTTGAGACGCAAAGAAACAAGAGCCAAGACTGGTATGTTTGCAGTAGTTATAGATACATATTTTTGACCATAATAAAGAAAATAGTGCTTTAGTAGATTAGTTTATAGTTTATGCTTATACACACAATATCATCAGTTTTAATTGTTGTCATAAACCAAATATATAATGCTGTGATATGTATAAATTCACCTGAATGTAATGGTCTATTTAACAAGAAATAATATTTATTTACATTTACCAATGATTTTATAAATCAATGCCATATGGTGGATGTATGTTACATGTACTATATTATCTCAAGCTACCGTTGATTTTATAAAAATAGGTAGGCTACCAAATGTATGTTGAATAAAGTATAAAACATAAATTAAAACTAACCTAACCTAAGCTAACATAAACTAGCCTAAATTAACTGACTTACCTTATTAGCAATCCTCAGTAGCTGATGGTAATTTTTATTTTTGAATTTGTGGATATCTTCAAGGTTATTTCAAGGTCAACCCATTTGTTTTCAATGAAAACCTCTTTTTTTTTATCGGCACTTTATTTTCCATTTAAAAACTACCATATTTCGCCTGAAGCCTTCATTTATTTAACATAATTTTTTTTAAGCCTTTTAAACTTGTATGTTTGCTAAATAGTTTCTTATTACACTACATTTTGTTATTCTCTCTTATGTTAAATGTAAGATTATTTATTTTACTTTAATAAATGCTCAAAATGATGACCATTAACCATGACAAAGTTTTCAATTTACTTTATAAAAGATCGATTAGCACATATTGTTATGATTAATATTTCTGCAAGCATTTGTATGTGCTTCTTTATTTTTTATGGAGTGGTTGGTGATTGATATATAATATATATTATGTAATAAATGGAGAGATGCAATGGTAAATTTTTAACATTTACTAAAGTAATTTTATAAGTAATATTGTATCTAATAATATATAAAATAGCCTAGCATTGTGTAATAAAATGTTCCAGAATAAAAATAATTGTTGTAAAAAAAACAAGTTAAAATATCTAAAAATATGTTGGTAAGGTAAAAAAGGTTTCCAGCAGTTATTGTTTGTTTAGTAAAATTATTATTAGCACCGCGTCTCACTACCCTTTCGGGTTATACGCAGTTTAGTAAAAGAAAAATAAATATAGGTACGGTAACTATTGTTTGTTTTACATACATAATAAAAAATAAAACCTTCCATCATATATATAAATACACGACACTTACCCAACTTGTTATGTGTCACCAAATTAAAATTTTAAATAATATTGATTAAATAAACATTTAAATGTTTTTAGGGTAATATGACATTGTACAACACCAAGGATCATAGGTCAACCTACAAGTTAATCAATATTTCAATTCTTCTCTAAATTAGAAGATGTTTTAAGTAAATATTAACATCGAATAGTAAAAATAGAGGATATAAAAACTGATTGTGTTTTGTTGTGTTTTGAAATGTATCTTTTATTTCTTATTATTATTACACACCTAAGAAGATGGTTAATTACATAGTATCTAACAATATTTATTAAATTTTATAATTTTGAACAATTAGGTTTATACAATCAAAACATAACTCACCAAACAAGATAAACTTATAATTGAAATATTAATGTGTAGGTTGACCTATGATCCTTTGTGTTGTACGATGTAATATTCATCTATATACATTTAATTGTTATTTAATCAATATTATTTAAAATTCTAATATATCTACGCATATGAAAAGTCGGGTAAATATCATGTTTGTGTGTATGTGTTTGTTTTTGGGAAGGCTATATTGTGTATGTTTATATCCTAACAATTTTATTTTAAACATTAATTTGGGCTTTTATTTTTATCGTGTCATCTAACTTATACACCTGGGTGTCGGAGTTGTAAATGGTTTAGGTCGAATAGAAGCTTGCGCGATTAAATTAATTAGTAAAGTTTCAACATTTTTTCAAACAAAATAAAAATTCACATTACGTCTCATTTGCAAGGCTCGGGTTTGTCACGAAAAGGTATACAATCTGGTCTTAAGTGATTAGTGCATGTTTATAAAAACAACCCGCCTCGGTGGCGTAGTTGGCTAACGCGCTAGTCGTGTTGAGTTCGACTGCTAAGGATGGGGAGATCGAGGTTCGAATCTCGGTCGGGTGAACTGGGGGTGGTTTTTCCTAAATGGTTTTCCACTCTTCCTCCACGCAAATACGGGTTCATTTCCTCTAATTCAACCTTCCCAAATCCTAATCCATTAGCGTAATTAGTACTTAAAGCGTATAACCCGAACGGGTAGTAAGACGCGGTGCTAAATATTATTTATAAAAACAAATTCTTCTTTGGGACATAACTAGAGGTGTTCTACATGATATCATAATCAGATGTATGCTTTCCAGGCTTTATTTTTAAGTCATATGTCTTGCTGAACTACCATTTCTTAGAAAGGCTTTATTTTTTGTTATAATAGCCTAATCTATTTTCAATTAAGTAACCATTGATACACCATAAAAATTTGTTAATATAATTTTAAACATAAAATGTTGATATTTTAAGATGAATATGGGGAGTATAAAACTTTCACCAAGCCATTCTGTAAGCTCAATTTACAGTCACTGTGGGCAACAGGTATCTCATGGGGCTAGGGTTTTATGCTTATCATTGTAGAGTATTTGATGTTCTGCTGATTATTGCATTTGGCTGGTTCCTCATCTTTTTCATAAGCCATGATTTTTTAAAGCAACTAAACTATATTTAAATTTTTTTAAGTAAAATCTTTTTCAACAGCTTTCAATGTTACTTTATCTGATCTCACCTATTCATATATTAATTTATGTTATTTGTCGACCGACATAGATATTCATGAACTGTAAGATAACACATAAACTGTAAGATAACACATATTTAAAATATATTTTTTTTATTGCTAATTTGATGTCAATACAAAAGTTTATATTTTATAAAAGGTCCTCCTTGTGAAAGTTGGACTGTAGACTATTGACATATTAAATTTAAATAAAGTTGGCACATTTATGTTTATTAATTCTAGGAGGAGTCAAACTCAGCGGGAGATATTAATGATACCATAAATTATGAAGCACATTGTGCTCATACATCAAATGTGAACTTAAAATCACCGTGGGATGACTTTCTTCCAATCAAAGAACAAATTAAGGTAGTCACTTCCAAAAAATAAATGTTTTAAAGAAATAATTTAACTCTTAAAAATTGGCATAACTCATTAGGTTTTTTGGCACTATAAAATGATCCTTTTAAATACTGACTGTAAAATATTAATTTTACTATAAATATTCAATTATTTTATTCAGCTTATTGTAAGATTCTATGACACCAAAAAGTGCTGTCTTTTTTACTGATTATTCAGGTAAATACATATCAACCCTGGCTGTAGGAGACTTTCAACCTTAGGTTTAGATAAATATTCTTTGAGATGATCTTTGATCATGGTTTTCATCTCAAAGGCCATGGCTTTTAGAGTTTCCCAGAGGTAAACCCAGGGGGGTCATATCTTGGGCCTCAAGTGGCCAATAAACAAGTCTATGTCAACTTAGTCAGGATTCCAAGACACAAAACCATATTCTGGTGAAATTCCGTTCTTTTGAAGAAAAAAACTCTGGAAAATGGTCTGATTAATTCATAACCGGTTTTATAGTCTCTTGAGCTTATCTAGATAGAAAACCAAAGAAAGGTACTCATCTATTACAATAGGAATAAATGTGTAGGTACCCTGATGCCAGATTACTTTATAAAACCATGTAAGATGCTAATAGTATTTTATATCAGAGAAGTCTTTCTCTTGAGAACATGAGCTATCTAACTTAATTATAAGACATACTTGTCTACTTCAATACTTTTTACTTTGTAGTGTACAACTCAGATACACTACCATTGTATTTTATTTTCAGAGCACTCTGCTGTTTCCTCTTGTTGGATTGAGCTATAACTGAGGATATAACAAGTGCTATCCAGCCTCTGGTGCTGGCTTAGCCATTCATGGAAAAGAGTCAGTACTGTTTTCTAGTATGTGAAATGTGGATTCAGTTTGCTACTAACTGTCCTTTTCATTACTGTTATATGAGCAGTCAATTTTCAGGGGCCATGTCCGTATTGGTTAGGAAAGAGTGTGTTACCCAACTAAATAATAAACCGGAGCTAGCTCAAAAGTATTATGTGCCTAATTATTGAAACCTTGCCTCACATACAATTCAATTATACAATTGCATATATTATAAAACGCAAATAACTAATCTAAATAAAATTAATGATATTTAAACTTAATATAATATTAGGCAAAAATCGTTTGTCCTTGATGAACTCGTTGTATCTGTATCTATAGGACGAGTCTGATGCCTCAAATTATGAAGATGGAATTATGAATACCCAAGAGAACATATTCCAGGTATTCAGCTATAATTTTAAGCTAAACATAAAAAATAAATAATATTTCCTTCTTGTAATACTGATACATATTTATCTTTTAATAATATAGCACATTTATGAACAAAGACATTGAGGGAAATAAAATATATTACAATCAAAATAAACATAAATCTAGTATTTTATTACATATTGAAGAATAACAACACCAATTTTATACACACACACTATGCTTATTGATACTTGATCCATTAACTTTGTTAACATATAAAACTGTGTAAAATATTTATGTTTAAAGAAAAAAATATTAATATTTTTATTTGATTTTTAATTAAGAAATTGGTTATCAAACCAGTAATTTGTAGAAAGATAATCACAAACCAACAAATTTACATACACAAGGGGAAAATAAATGTCATAGCATACGTTTTAGTAGGTAGTCAGACATAATTCATATATTTAAATTATTTTAAAAATCTTGCTTGTACACGGGAATCAATCCCGGAATCTTAGGTTTAGCGTGGAGCCCTACAATTTATCTATTCAGGATTAATCTCATGGAAAGGTTCATTCATAGTTTGTTCATAATTGAAAGCTGAGTAATACCTGGTTTAGGGTAACTGAATATTTTAATCAGGACTTTGATATATTATTTAATCGCTTGAACAAATTATTACAGAATTCACTCGGCCTATGCATTCTAACACAAAACCCTCAGAGGAATGGTGCGCGCCAACAAAATTTGGCATCATTAATAAGAGTTACAGGCAAAAATTAGAATATACTCAGCACATACACCGCTTACCTAAAAATAGCACATTATTTTATCAATATAGACCGGGCTTAAATAAAGAAATATAAAAACCCAATTCTGTCTTCTATTGTATAGGGCGATTCTAATCGCGTGTCTGACGCCCATTTTTCAGTAGATACAGGTATATGTCGGAGACTAAAAGCATGTCTACTTTTCCAGGGATGTGAAACCGTTCAGCTGCTAACTTAAGGTATCAGTGCTACAGCACGCTTTTTATTTTACTTTCCCATGAAACAGCATTTTCTCCCAATTCGATCCCATAACCGCTGTAGGATCTTCGACCAACATTGCCGTTGCCCCGATAAACGTCAACAAATCCAGTCAATTTCCATCACTATTCTGATGAAATAAAACAAGCCCTTTTTTCACCATCTGATTGACTGATAAGTTCAAACTCAAGTTCGGCACATAGACTACATCAGATATTTTTCGTTCCCAATTATTACTATTTATCACAACATCTCCACAGCCTTCACTTTTAAGCTTCTCATTGTTTGATATTGTGACTTGGAGTCCTATTGATTCATAATTAAATTCATAAATCCAATCTCAACACATCGGCATGTGTGCGGTAGCTGCTGGGTCTACATACCAATGCTCAGAACGTGTCTTAGTCGCCATAGCAGTTAAACACCAATTATTTTTACCTTTTTAATTTTGGTTACTACTAGATTGTGATTGGTTTGTGGTTTGAGAATCCAAAAGCTTTATGCCCAAGTTTGTAACATTTAAATTAAATTACTTAAAACATACTTCTTCTTTTATTGGTTACTATTTATTTTGGAAAAGAAAGAAGTATTAAAATCCTATTGATCTTTTTCATGTCTCAAATCCTCTTAAAGATTTGCTTTCATTAAGTTCACTACATATTTTTGCTCTAGAATTCCCTAACGTCATATTCTGGTCATAATAACTAGGCAGCCTACTAAACGTAACAACTGCAAGAACTCCTATATAGGGTTACATATATATGCGAGTTGTTGGTTGGTAGACATAATCTTAATTGCCTAATCTTCTATCGACTTTAAAATTATCTAATTTCAATCCAAAAAGGATCTTGGCGTCATCCGAGTCTTTTATGCTCATAGCTTTTTTGATTATGCCACACATCTTTGGCAATTTTAGCGTTCCTAACATAAGAATAACAAGATTATTTTACCGCTAAACAAATTTTATATCTTGCCTTATGCATGTTCACCTAGTTGTTTTAAATTCCATTCTGTGTCGATTTCTGGTTTTATACATCACCATACCTGACTCAAACACATTTCCATCGCGAGTTTCCAACTATTAATAATTTGACACCCCTTCAAGCATTACCACAGCCGGTAATCTTGCATCTCCGTCTCTCATCTTGCATAGTATTAAAATGGACCACCGCAGACCACATATTAAGAAATACTACCTTAGACTACTCAATTTTATTTGTACCTGAGATTTAGACACATTTTGAAGAAAGAGTCCGTTTTTGTATTTAGCACACTACACGCTGTGCTAAGTTAACAAATTTGAAATGGAAAATGTATACTCACGAACTTAAACAAACGTTGTGCACTCTACAAATTACTTAATCACGTTACTAAATCACTTTCTGGACCCATAACCTGATAGAACTATAAGAATGAGTAAATGTAGAACATTGTAAAAACGTTTTCATTCATGGATGCACAGATATCACAAACTTAGATTATGCAAAAACAAGAGAATATCAACAGTTCTGAATATTGGGTACATTGATAATCAACATTAGACATCTTGTGAATGTGAGGAATGCCAGGTCTCCACCGTGGTTCGGATTCCACGTTAAACTGTAGGTCCTTCACTTCATCTCACAATTCATCTCACAATCACCCTACCATTACATATTAGCGTAAGTGCGTATAACCCGAACGGGTAGTAAAACGCGGTGCTAATAATAATAATAATAATAATAATAATAGTAATAATAATAGTAATAATAATAAACATTTCAAAGAAAGCACTTGTGGCACATAAAGAATGAACACATTGGATTACAGTTCTAACAATGTGCTTGTCCTCATGTTGACTTCTATTATGCAGATGGGATAAGAGGCTTCACTTTTCTGCTTGGAGATGTTCCTTTTCCGGTAATCCGGGCAAAGTGCATTCTCGTGGCGCACCACAACCGATGTATGGAGGGTTTACCAAAAAAGCGTTTATATCTCTTTTGAGGTCTCTGTGGCAGATAATTAAGAGGAGGGTATCTCCCCTACTTGCTACACACTAAGTTTTTGGTAGCTAGTACCTTCCAAGAAAGCCGCTCAGACCAGCTTCATAGGGTTCTTGCTAAGCTACTTAGGATAAAAGCCCTCTTCACACCAAAACCTAAGGCTAGGCGTCTGACTTCCTCTGAGGGTACAAATTGAGCGACTTATTTAAAAGTCATCTTTAGAGTGATTTTATCAAAATTTCCCTAACCTGGGAATTCATCACACATGGAAGGACGAGCCAAATCCTACCACTGGTGGAGTTTTGGTGGGGGTTTTCTTAGCTGTCCGGTGATGACAGGGCTGACGGCAGGCACAGGGTCGGTGGTTCATAAATCGTCCACTCTGCATGTATGGTTTGTGGTCAAGCTCAAAGGACACAACAATGATAAGCTAGAGCGGCCTCACAAAAGGTGTTTGTTCCCCAGACAAATGGTTGCCAAACCCTGATAGGGCAGGTCAGTTTCCACTTTCATAAGTATTTGACATATAACAGGTGTGATATAGCGGGTTCCTTAATTCACCATTGAACATAGCATATATGATTGTAAGTAGCTATATGACTGAAATATTACAGTAGGTTGAACTTGAATTTGCTGACTATGCTGATCTACCAATTGGTAAACCTGGTGCTACTGTGGCTTGTTCTATTAAATCCTCCTGCATAGTTGCACAAACTTTTAATATTTATCCTTAAATTTCTGCCTATCTCATTAATGTTCAATAAGTCCATGAAGATTAGTTTCTTCAATTTGCAATAAAACGTTTTGAAACTAGGACTAAATTTCACCTAATTTCGAATAAAGTTCCTTTGCTTCATTTTTACCTGTGTTTCTTTCATTATGTTTATCTGAAATGCTTGCATTCATATAAGATTTCCCTTTAAAATATCTTGATTCTTGGTTAGTATCTTAGGTCACTCTTGTGCCATAATTAAAAAATTATGAGAGGACACAGGAAAATACATTAAAAGATTAACACTATATAAACTTTTATAAAAAACATTTAGTTATATTTGCTAGCACGCCAATGCGAAGACAAACAGCAACCTTGTACCATATGAAACGGTCCATGAATGTCAGGCCCATGGATGTCAGTACTTAAACAGAGTCGCTGTGATTAATGTGAATAACATGTTAACACTAACAAACGTTTAAAGACATGATATAGTTCTTCACTTGTAAATATAGCACATAATATAATCGTTATTTACACAGTATCAAATCTCAACTACCATTACTGTAATTTAAAATCAATCATTTTTGTAACCATCTAGCATGCATGGATCCAACATTTGGGATTGACAGCCAAGAAATCCCTACCACAGAACCTCTGACTATTGTACTCAAAACTTTAATCCATTATTGAATCACATGAACAAATTAATACAGACATCAGTCGTCTGATACCCTCAACCACACACCATAACTACTGATGGTGCACGTCAACAGAAAGTGTTATTAGTATTACAAGTATATGCACCAATTTTGAATACACACGTTACACAATATCACAAATATTTTAAGGCACAAGTTATATACACATGCATGGAATAATTGGCTACTTGAGATTAATATTAAATATAAATCACCCGTCCACTTAGGGACAGCTGGGATCAACTTTTATGCTGCCTAGAATAGCTCACTGGTGGCTTTGATTTCAATATAGAGCATTGGCCCGTTAAGCCAAAGCTATCTGTTTCAATCCCCGTGTCCAGGAGTAATTCTTACAACTAGTTTAAAATAATTGAATCGCGATTTAATATTTTGTTTAAACTATGTTTTACAGATCAAACAAGAACAAGACCAATCTACTTCGTCAAGTGAAATATTACAGTCAAATTTACTTGTACAAGCAAGCTCTGATTTTAATTTTAAAATTGATTGTGTTAGGGAGAACCAAGAATTATCTTTTAATGTGGTGCACAAGAAAGAAGATTACAGTAACATTTTAGTACAACGATTATGTTGTGAATCATTAAAAAATACTTCAAAATGTAAAACAAACATTTTAAATTTGGTCCAAATTGAAGAAAATAGTAAAAGTGATCATACTGAAAATATATATAAAATTCATTCTTGTTCAAATAATTATGTGACAAGTGGAAATTTTAAGGATAATGAGCTAAACCAACTATCATGTAGACATGCTCAGTCAGAAGGATTTTGTATATCACTTAGACCATCTAACTCAAAATGTAAATCAGGAAATTGTACTAAGAATCCTGAGAGACGAGGACGTTTTCCAGCTAACACAAAATTTAAAACTGAAAACTATACTAATGAGGCTGAGGTAGGGCATAGTATTGAAAATGAAGGAAGAAGGGAATGTAAAACTAACTATACTAAGCAGGTTCAAGTAGAACAACATTGTAGAGAGCCTGGTGGGAGAAAGCTATATGAAGCTGATAATTGTACTAACCATGCACAGGTAGGAGAACATTGTATAAAACATGGAGGAGGAAGTAAATGTAAAATTTATAATTGTTCTAATTATGCTTGCGTAGGAAGACATTGTAGCGCACATGCAGGAGGAAAGAGATGTAAAACTAAAAACTGTACTAAGCATGCTCACTATGGAGGACATTGTTTTAAACATGAAGATTGTAAAAAATGTAAAACCAAAAACTGCACTAAGTATGCTCAGTATGGAGGACATTGTGTTTCACATGGAGGAGGTAAGAAATGTAAAACTCAAAACTGCACTAAGTATGCTCAGTATGGAGGACATTGTGTTTCACATGGAGGAGGTAGGATATGTAAAATTGAAAATTGTACTAAGAAGGGTACGATAGGAGGACTCTGTTTTGTACATGGAAGAGGAAAATGTATCATTGAAAATTGTATCAATCAAGCTCGTTTAGGAGGTCCTTGTATTGCTCATGGTGGTAGAAAGCTCTGCACATCTGAAAATTGTACTAAGTTTGCAAAGATAGGAGGACATTGTTTTGCACATGGAGGTTTTAGGAAATGTATTACTGAAAATTGTTCTAAACTTGCTTTAGTAGGAAGTTATTGTATTGGACATGGAGGAGGTGGGAAATGTAAAATCGAAAATTGTACTAAATATGCTCAGGAAGGAGGACATTGTGTGGCACATGGAGGAGGTAGGAAATGTAAAATTGAAAACTGTACTAGGCTTGGTCGGTTAGGAGGACTTTGTAAAGCACATGGTGGAGGAAAGAAATGTTTAATTTTAAATTGTACTAAGAATGCTTGCCTGGGAGGACGTTGTTTTTCACATGGAGGGAGAAAGAAATGTAATTCTGAATAATTGTTATAAGTATACAAAGGTGAAAGGATAGTGCTTTGCACTTGCAGGCGGAGCAAATTAATATAAATCTGAATTATATTAAGAAACTAATCTTGAAGGACATTGTACTGTAGATGGAGGGTAAAAGAAATGTTAAAACTGAAAACAATTTTAATCGACTTGCTAGTAGAGGAAGACATTCTAATACTAATTACAGAGGAAGGAAATGTATAAAAAAGATTGCTTTGTTAGGAAGATATTGTAATGTACTTGGAAGAGGGAAATAAATGTTAAACTGAAAATTAAAATAAGCACGCTTTGGGAAGAACATGTATATAACTTTTTGGGAGAGCAAAATATTAATCTGTAAATTATATTATGAATGCTTTAGCAGGAGGATGTTGTATTGCAGTTGGAGGAGGAAGGTAATGTAAAAAGAGAAAATGTTACTAAGCTTTCTTTGAGAAGAGGATATTGTGTTGAACATGGAAAAGAATGGTATTGTAAAAAGATTGTACTAAGCAAGCTCTGGTAGTACATTTTGTTATTAATGGAGGAGGTAGAAGATCTAAAACTGAAAATTGTATAGGACATTGTGTTAAACGTGCAGAAAGAAGGATATGTAAAAGTGAAAATTGTACTATGCATGCTCAGTTAGGAGGACTAGGAGAGAGGGATTTTAAGGAAGTATAAAATTGCAAATATTACTAAATATACTATGAGAAAAAAAATTGTTAATGATATCTTGGGGGGAACAGATTTAAAAACTAACATCGATTAAACAGAACAATTTAAAATATGTAACCAGAAACCAAATGTTAAGACTTTGGTTTTCATAGAATCTTGGTTTCACATTAGAATATTCAAAATAAGAGAGAAAGAATGAAAAAGGTATAATTTAGTAGAAAAAAAATTGGTATGGGTAACGATTTATAAAATACCACATCTCTTCACCCATTTAGAATCTTGATCGCCAGTCAAAATCAATTTGTCATTTAGTGAGAGCTAGGTCTTATTTAAAATCCATGATTTAAAAGTTTACTATCCTATGCAGAATTATGTTTTTTCTTATTTTCAAACTATTTTTGATTTCCACCCTGGAGCTCAATATTTCAGTTTCTTGCTAATTATATTTGTGAAAATGGGTACAATTTGACACATGTGGTCACTTTGATCAAGGTTTAAAGGGCTTGAGGACCCACTTTTGTTCATCACTGAATAAATGAAGTAGATTTTTTTTTATCACCGAGTCTTATTACCAGTTAAGACTATACACATAAATAACTATTCTAATGAGGTAAGGATGAGGAAGCAAGGACATTTCTTTTGTAGCTTTTCTGAGAACTTAAAACTTCCTTTTCGGCATTGCAATTACTAGGCCTAATTTTGAAACCCATGACAAAAGTAATTAACTGTAAATATTACTTCACTACTTCATGTTTAGATTGCTACCAGTACACAAAATATACGAGAGTGATTACTGTTGAACTAAAAGTCCTGAATCTTTTAATGGGCCAGTTCTTGCTTCTATCAATAGGTGGCAGGGTGTGTTACATATAATTTTGAGATTTAAAATTATTCATTGTTCAACTTATATTCACCATTGGAGTGTTATAGTTAGATTTTAAGGAGTTTTTACATGTCTACTTATGTGTCTTGTATCTCATAAAATTTTAAATGGTGTTACCTGACCAAATAGAGGTGTACACATCAAATAGGTCAGGGTGTGCTATCACAAAAGAACAACTAGAGCATCACTAAATCAAGAGTTTTTGCTATACAAAACTAAAACAAACATGAATACATGTATATTCAATTCTTTGAAGATGAAATTGGCTTAGAGCTCAAAAATTAATAATTTTATAAAATTGTATTTAAAAAAAAAGTTTATATAAAATAGTTAGGGAGTGGATTTTGTTTATTTACCTTTTAATTTCCTTTGTCATAAAATATAAACACATGATATGTATTTCATGTTATTCCAAGTAAACTAAAATATATTGACCCTATAGTGCCTCTAATTGCCTATTTTGTTTGTTTTCACCTATTTTATGAATAAGAGCCTTTACTCGCCTATTTAGGTTTTGTCCTCTCAAATAAAGGATAAAAGTTGAACTTCTTCGGAAATGCCAAATTTTAAATCTGGTCCCTCTACATGTGGAGTGGAACAAATCTTTTAGAACTATTAAAATATTTTATCTGATATTAGCTTCAATTTCACCACTGAAAATCTAGAAAAGGATTTAGTGCTAAGCAACAATGGGAAATACCTTTAAAGCATATAAAATAAATGAGTAGTAAGGTGCGGTGTTAAAAAAATGGAAATTCGCTTGGTAGTTGGATAGTATGAGGCATAACTCGAGCAATAGATTAGGCCACTGATGATGGGATTAAGATTTGAACTATGGTCAGGTGTATTGATGTTTTTTCCTAATGGTTCTCCACTCTCCCTCAATACAAATATGGCTACAATTCCCCTAAATTCATCCTTCCTAATCCCTAACACATTATCTTAACTATCATATATGCGTAAAATCCAAACAAATGATCTTTCCCTTTAAACAAATTTTTGTATTGTACTTAAAGATTTGTTTTTATGGAATAATGAAAATTAATTTAATTTGTAATCTTAGAGAGTGTGTATGTACATAATTTAATCAAAATTGTTATTGCAGACTTAAAGAATGTTCTTTTTTTTTCTCTCTCTTTATGCACTTAAGTAAAATACTCTTAGTTCTAGGATTAGATATCTAATTGAAAATCTTAAAAGACATGTCTTAGCTCGACTGGAAAATTGTTTTGGCTCTAGCCTGAAATACAGATAGATAGATTAAAACCACTTTTACTGTTTTAGAGGGACATGAAACATCGACATTTATCAAAATCTGTCGTTTGATTTTATTTATTTTTATAATCTCTGAGGACTCGAGATAAAGTAAAATTATAAACACTAGTTATCATCAAATTGGTAATTATAGGTGTTAATGGCACATTTTTTAATCATTAAACATATTAACTGTTGTCAAAGCGGGTCAGAAGTGTGTCCCGTCTTATATTAAATTCCTTAAGAATTTGTTTTGAAATACTTTACAAAGCTTTACAATATAATTTTCAGGCCAGGCAGATGAATTATACTTTATTTTTATTAGGTTTAGTATGCGAGACATTGGCCCAGTTTCATAGTTAGACTTAGTTCCTCTAAAGTGTGGTGCTATATTAAATACAAAACAACAGCTACCTAGACCAGATAGGAATGCTTCAGTTTCATATGTGAAGCTGGCCCAATCCATTTGAGTCCCGATATGTGTCATCTTATATTTAGTATATCGTTGCACTTGGGGCGCGCGAAGTCTGACTATGAAACTGGTCAAATTTCTAAGCTGTAAAATTATAATAGAATGCAGGCATATTATATTAGAGAAACGTAATTCTTGTCAAATGTATTTATTAAATACAATGTTATAAGATCCATTTGCATTTATATATGCAATATTGTTATAATTTTGTTTTTATATATTTAGGTATTTTTTTTAAAAAATTATTTCGTGGTTAAATACTATGGCTACTTCAAGATTGAGTGAATTGTTTAGAAAAAACTTACATACTCTTAAATTTGTATTAAAGTGAAATGTATGTATACCAATAGGAAAATCTACAAAAAGGATTGTTGATTTAGAATAGCCAAAAATTCTACTTTTGGTTAAACAAATTTGCTTTTTGAAAAATATAAAGCCTACATTTTAAAAGGATACTGAAATGGGCTTACGCACTTAATATTTTACTTACTTACTCTAGGGCATTAGTAACTCAAGTTCATGGCCAGACTTACACAACTACATTAAATATCTCTATCTTGAGCTATTTATATCTAGTCCTCCTAATAACACCCTTACTATTTCAGGTCCATTCTAATGTAATCCTCCCATCTGAATCGACTTGGTATTCCCAATGGTCTCTTCCCATTGGGTTTGCCAGTCACTACCTTGAACAAGGTTTTAGAATCCCCCATCCGCGCTTCATATCCTACACACAATGCCGTGTGGTGAGTACAGGGTATGTAATTCATCATTATGTGACCTTCTCCACTCCCCAGTAGCCTCATTCTATTTCAGACCAAATACCTTCATAACACCTTGTTTTTGAACATCGTAAATTTGTTTTCGTCATGTGAGATAAATGGTACAAGACTACATTTCACACCCATGGAAAACAACCAGTAATATTTTACTCACATTAAAACGAAACTAATATTTTACCAAAATACAATGAAACATTATGATTGCCCAGTATACACTTTCGATAGTACTGTAGATATTAATATATGCTAAGGGTCATCATGTTTGTAGTCCTGGGCCTCTTGGAATCATATTATCCACCCCTGATTTCATATAACTTTATAATGTCTTCGCAATGATAGCAGCTAATTACAACTTTAAACCCTTTGCGGAAACCATACAGCTTAGCTGATAACTTTCCTCGGTTACTTTCTCGATTCTCCCGTGGACTATTCGTTCCAGGACTTTTCCAGCTGTATCATGCATGCAGAGTGGATGGTAGGATGAGTGTTCACCTGGTGGTTTCTTCCCCTTGGGGAGGCTCACCAGTCTCTGCTGCTTCCACTTTAGAAGGAAGGTGCCCTCCTGGAGACATGCGTTGTACATATCCAGGAATATTCCTGGCACTGCACTAATGGCTGCCTTGAGCGCGACGTTGGGGATACCATCTATCCCTGGGGCCTTCGTGTTTCCAACTTTCGAACACGCTCTCTTCAGCTCTTCAGCTGTCACTAGCGGGATCGTATCCTCCTTATCCTGCTCGATATGGTAGTCGTATTCGGGCTGTTGCGGAAAAAGCGCTGAGACGATCTTACTCAGTAAGTCTGGGCAAGTTGGCGGGGGCATCTGCTGGCTCTTCAACCGGGTCATGACCACCTTATATGGCCTCTCCCATGGATCACCTTACACCTCTACCAGGAACTCATCCCAGCACTGTCTCTTACTGCCCTTGATGGCTTTAGCAAGCCGCCACCGTGCCGCCTTATGCTCCACCTCCAGCTGATCGGAATTAGGTTTCTCTCGACCACGCTGGGATAGTCTCCTTGCACGAATACACACCTGGTGGAGCGAAGCAAAAGTGTGGTTCCACCAATACATTGAGGGACGCTGGCTTGTGGAGCGCTTTCGAGGCATCGTGACATCGCAACCCTCAGTGACCCGCCTCATAACCTCCTTTACTCTTTGCGTGGTGCTACCTTCTCCGATTGGTCCATCATCGAGTGCTGCGCGAAACAGGTTCGAGTCAAACATGCTGGTCTTCCAACCGAGTGAGTTTATCTTCTTTGGTGCTGGTCCAAAACTTTCCCGGTCGACCGATATCTCCCAGTAGATCAGCCGATGATCACTATAGTTATATACATCAGTCACCTTCCACGAGCTGCTCCTTCTACCAAGACTGTTGCTGACGAACGTAAAGTTCACAATAAAGCTCCTTTCTCCTCTCATGAAAGTTGGTTCACCACCACTATTCATTAAGACGCCATCCAGACCGGACATTGCCTCAAGTAGCACTAGACCTTTTGGGTTTGTCTCCTTACTCCCCCAGTCAACTGCCCAGTCGTTAAAGTCTTCCACGATTGCCACGGGGAAGTGCTCTTTCACGTCTTCGACCAGCCTGTCAAGGAAGTCGGGGAATTCGTCCGGAGCTAGGCTAGGCGGAGAATAGCAACTGTAGAAATGGATATTCCGCAGCTTAGCTCTGATAAAGCCCTTCTCTGTGCTGTTAACAACGTCCTGAAAAGGGAATTCACCACAGGACCAAATTACAGCTTTTCCGGTAGAATCAGACACCCAGGGTTGAGTGCTGAGTTGCCTATACGGTTCCGAAATGAGCAAAAGATCTGGCTTCAGCTCTCGCACAGTCTGATAAGTGTGTATGTATGTGTGTAGGCATGTGTATATGTATGTGTATGTGAATGATGTATGAAGATGGTTTTTATATCTGGCTACGCAATTAAATATGGTAGCTAATAAAAAGGTTTTTCCTTTAATAGCTCATCTCAAATGATTTGACTTTTAAATTCTAAGCATTCGATTGAGTAATTTCTAAATAGTTTCAATGACGCTCATTTTTAGTAGCATTCAATGATAAGATACATGTTAATCAACGCCCACTGGTACTAAGATACTATTTTACTTGACATAATGCCACCATTCATTTTAGAAAACATTCTAAATTTAAATAAGTAAGGAGCAGTAACGATTATAGTTAAGACTTCGAAAAACCTAGGTTATAATAGAAAGGTGAATGGATAGTTTACTAAAGAAATTAATAAAAAGTTATAAGCTGTTAACAAGTTAAAATGAAATATATTTTAATATGAGAAACAAGTCAAGTTGCACCTTCGACAAGCATTAAAAATATATGAGATAAAAATAAAATTATTAAAAATATTCATGTAGAAAAATTATGCTGGGAGTAGGTACGAATAAATTAAAGTGACCGTGACAAGAAGCAGGTAAAAGGAACAGGTCCAGTGATGGAGCAGTAGCAGATTACTCTTGCTTCACTAAAGAAGCAGTTTTTCCCATCCTATTTTCCAGCTAGCATGTAGTAGCATTTCCGCTTTTCTCGCCACAGTGTCCTTACTATTACCTAACAAGTCTAAATCATCTGCATATCCTAATACCTGCGTTGTAGTGTTTAATGACACTCCATCTCTACTCTTTTGCATTAGCCTAAGGCCTAAGAGCAAGGCTAGATTAAAAAGTAATGGGGAAAGTGAATCTCCTCGTTTAAATCCATTACGTATTTCGAAAGCCTCTGATAGATGACATCCAACTCGTACCCTTCTACGGTAGTGTGTCAATCATACCTCAATTAACTTGATAAGTTTTTTCGGTATACCAAACTTAACCAAAATTTCATATAATCTATTTATTTTAACTGAATCATAAGTTTATTTAAAAGGTATGAATAATGTATGTACTGTCCCGTTGTATTTCCACTTTTTCTCTAATATTTGGTGGATGGTAAAAATCTGGTCTGTTGTTGATCTATTTAGTCGAAATCCACACTGATGTTCGGCAATTATTTCCTCTGCATATGGTATCAACCTCATTAAAAGTATGTTGGATAAAATTTTGTAGCCTGTTGATAGTAAGATTGCAAATTTATAAAAGTTATTATAATTAATTATAACAATAAAAAGATGAATTGGAATAAAAACATAGTTTTTCAAGCCATATTCAAATTTTAATTTAAAAAAGTTTTGAAAAAAAAAGTCACTCTTTCAAAAATGTTTTATATATATAGGCCTCTATATATATATATATATATACATTATATAGAACTAAAATATTACAAATACTTAATTATCATACTAAAATCAGTAATCTAATTACTACAAAAGTTTAGTTTTATACATTAATTTGAGTCTGCTATTATCATTGGTTTCAATACGGTTAACAACCTTGTTCAGTTCTACCAGAACATTTCGATGAAAATGTAGACCTAAGTCACCTAAGTTATTCTACAGACATGGGCTCATATATAATCAATCCTTAGCTGCTTTATTAGATTTTTTATCCAACATGATTGATCCTTAATACAAAGAGCAATAATTATAATTACTTGTTTTTTATTTTGTTTTGTATTGCTTCTCTAAAGTATCATTATAGTATTACTACCATATTTTCTTCTATTTTTCATCTTAAATATGCAGGTATAATTCTAGGATACTGTTCTATTTTCTCTGATAATCAATCTACAATTATAGTGTATCCTCGAACTCTATATTTGATACTCATCGTTTTGTTTGATTAGTTAGGCTCTGCTTTTGTTTTAAATCTAAATTTTATTTTGTATCATTATTTGATGTTTTATTAAGTTTAATTCCCTTCCTATAATAGTATCACATTATATAATTCACATCCTATATTAGTATCACATTATATAATTCACATCCTTACTACCTACTACTGTTCACTGTCCTTGTGTTAATAATATAACAAATGCTACTACCCCAAAGTTAATAAATATACGTGCTACCTTTATTAGTTTTTCTAATATAATCTTTTTTACCATTTATGTAACGAGCCCTACTCATTTTAATTTAAAATAAAATAAATCAAAAAAGCCATTATTTCGTCATTCTCAAACGCAATATATTGGAGTCAGCTCTTTATAAGATTAAGGTATAGGTTCCAAGAGGCATTTTTATTTTCAAATTGAGGGGAGGGGTGATTGCCCTCTCCCCCTACCTTTGGTCTGCCACTATCTGCAATCCTATCTATGGCGAATATAGCACCTTAGATCATGCTGCCACCGAAGCGGGTACATTATTCATCTACACGTTATATATAATTTTTCCCCTACATTAAATTAATAACTATCCGCCATGGTGGCCACACGATCTAAAGCGCTAGTCTAGTAATTGACTAGTCTGCCGAGGATAGGGAGAGCGAGGTTTGATCTCGGTCAGGGGCACTGAGGCTAGTTTTCCCTAAAATAGTTTCCCATTCTCTTTCCTCAAGCAAATATGGGTGCACTTCCTCCCAAAACACCTATTTCATCCTTAATTCATATGCGTAAAAAGTGCACAGGCGTATAAACCGAACAGGTAGTAAAGCGCGGTGCTAAAGAAAATACAATAATAATAATCGATTAGCTGCTAATCGATTATTTCTCTAACAAGCATCAATTAATCGATTCATAGTTGATTAAAATAATCGATTATAAAAATCGATTATTGGCTAATAATCTCCCATCTCTACTCTAGTCATGTTTTCAATTGCTTTAGACTAGGTATTAATTTAATATAGTAACATTTTATAATATACAACAATAGTGGTCATATATGTATATACAAAATGGATAGTTTTGACGTTCCACTTGTGAAGAAGGAGATTGGTGAATGCATTAAGACCAAAGTTGATAGTATTAATGAATCTGATATGAGTGTAAAACACCAAATCAAAACTGAGGTCAGTTATTAAAGTTATAAAGTTTTATAATAGTGAACAATTAGGCCTATACAAACAAACAAAATTCACTTCAATCACAAGGGAAATGTAGAATCATATATATGGATCAACTTTTTTAGAGTTCTTCAAACAAAATAAAAATACAAATTGTGTCTTATTTGCAAAAGTTGGGTTAGCAAAATAGATACATTGTTGCCTTAGATTAGGCCTATTAACTGTTTTAAAAATTAAATGTATTCTTGAACTATAATTAGACCCTAACGGTTATTCTTGCAACATGGCCGACCAACTCCTAGTTTCTTGGGAAAGTTTTTTTTTTAATTTGGCATAATAACTAATTTTGGTATTTCTACATATGTATCGATTTGAAAATGTTGATATTTATAAAGTATAAATAAATCTCATAAGCTCTATATGATGGGTGTTTACCCTGAATTTTTTTATTAAAGGGCCATAAAGCCTTAAAATTTTGAAAAAAAAATTTGAAAATAATTTTTTTTAAATATTATTGGTCCAAATTTTATTGTTTAAGAAAGTATAATATGTTTTATAAAAACTGTAAAAATACTGGCTATATTCCCAATAACTTTCGTAACCTTTTTTCACAACTCATTAACTATTGATTTATTTATCTTTTAGTTACACTTATTTATCTTTTAGTTACACTTATTTATCTTTTAGTTACACTTATTTATCTTTTAGTTACACTTATTTATATTTAATATTGCTGCACGAGGCACTATAGCAAAGAACATAACCATACTATGGGTACAGGATGATCCTAAGCTTGGGATAATTCTTGGTTATCTCAGTGGTAGAGCATTGATGTTATAAGCCAAACGTTCTTTGTTTAGTTCCCTTGTTTGGGTGTTATTTTTAACCAAATGAAATATGTCATTGACGGGTATATCTGTAACCTAAAATCATTTCCTAATTCACCTAAAGTTTATAACTGAACTTCCTCTCTTTCATTGGCTGCTTCATATAAATGAAGATAACTTTAACCACCCTCAGAGTGTGTATGAGTTTGTGGGGTGGAGAATGTTCACCAATCAATCCTGTTAGCTGAGGTTATAGTCACAGTAAGCTACCGGTTTTTCATGCCTACACAGTTTGTGCTAATAATTGTTTTATTCCCATCTGACTGTTACTTTTTCATGGTTCATAATTTTACCAAAGCTAATATCATTATAAAGTAAACTATGTTACAGTCAAATTTTCATAGTAAGAACTTTATTTGACTGCTAGTAAAATGACTTACTATAGTTACATGTATTTATTCGCTAGGTCATGACACTTGAAACTGTTGATGTTAAAAGATATTATCAACACTCATAAAATAACACTTAATAAAGTAAAATACTATCAATTTTGGCTGTTTTGCTCTCTTTTTTTTTTCTTAAAGCCCTTCCTTATGAAAATTGAACCATAGATTACAATTCCTGTGAACATAAATGTTAAGGTTAAAGGTAGCTAATATATTTGTCATTAAACTAATTAATGATAGTTTACTAATAGTAGGTATCAAAATCGTGTTAAAAAAGTAGCTCTCACTACAAACACTTGCTATTTCTTTTTAAATAGTAGCCTACTTTGACTATGAACTTGTAAATATGTACTCTGATTTATAAAATTTGTCTTGTGTTTGCAGAACATCTAAGCTTTAAACACAATGTATAGTTTTTGATAACTCATGTGCTATATTAACACATTAATTTGATATTAGTATAATTATGTATTTTAATTCTAGAAGGAATCCAACTCTGCGGCCAATTTTAATGATACCATAAATTATGAAACGGAATGTTTTCAAACATCAAACATGAAAATGAAATCCAAGTGGGATGGCTTTCTTCCAATCAAAGAACAAATTAAGGTAGTCACTCACCATGAACTAACTTATTGTATAAAGTTGGCACACTTACAATAAGCGTTTTAAAACCTGTCATAAAAAATCAATCATAATTGAAATACAAAAATCTAAATGTACAAAAATAAGTATTATTTACACTCGAAATATTATTTATATAGCATTGTATTGTCATATATATATAAGTTATAATATAATAAATGCTTTAGAGTAAACAAATTTCTATAATATTGCAATCACTAATAACCTATTTTGAAAATACTTTTTTGGGAGGCTATTTAAATACACTGCCATTAATTCATATTTATTCTATACAATTCGAAAACCAGGAAAGTTTAGGCAGCTCCGGAAAAGATTTATCTGTTTACCAAACCCTTCCTTCACCTCTGACAAGACATCTTGTGAATGTGAGGAATGCCAGGCCTCCACCGTGGTTAACTGTAGGTCCTCCATTTCGTCTCACAATCACCCTACCATCACACATTAGCGTAAGTGCGTATAACCCGAACGGGTAGTAAGACGTAGTGCTAATAATAATAATAATAATAATTTAGGCAGCTAGCTATTTCAAAGAATAGTTTGGGGATAGGTATTTTACCATATTTAAGATTACTTAAATAAAAAATCTAACACATTCACTTTTATTCTCTTAAATAAAATAAAAACTAATGATCTAGTTTAAGAATTTCACCACTTTGTGCGTCCAAAACTATTTTGCATAGCAGGTCATCTCTTAACTTAACACAACCAAGCCCTCTACGCAATATCACACTTTTATGCCATTGTATGAAATGGAAAGGCCAGAAAGAAAATAAGTAATTCAACTTGTTTATTCATCTTGTTTATCTTCTTACCCTGACAGTTACAAACACTCACTCTACTAACTGGTGTTGAATTACATTGATATGAAATTCAAAGTAAACTTTTTCCTGGTTCATATTTTAGATAAACATATGCTTCACAGATGTTTTTAATTTATATCATGGAAAGGAGATTCATATTGACCAGGTTTGTGTCTTTATAGACTGGTGAGCTGTGATGTTGGATCAAGTGGTCTGCAGATGGAACCATAGGGAAGAAATAAATTCTAAGTGAAAGAGACAAAGAATACAAAATTGATAGCCTAAGTCTGCTAACAATACTTTTTAACACAAGTATTATTAGATATTAAATGTGTATATTAAATGTTAAAATAAACACAATCTCTTACTATTTTATAGATATGTATGTTAATGGCATTTGCAGCTTCTGCAAAGGGCAAGGAGCTAGAAGGTCCACATGTGCATCAAATTCTTATCAACTTACTCACATGCGTCGATCACTCATTAAATCATCCACTTATGAGTCAAATGCTTATCAATATATGTGCATATGTGCCAAATGCTTATAAATTGGTCCTCTATTTTTAATTATTTTGTAAGCATTACTTTAGAGGTGAGTGAAATTTGGTTTTTAATAAAATTTACTACAGTTTGGAAGGTTCATTAGTGTTTATAAGAGGTTCATTTTACCTTGATGGGTTAATACATTCAGTTGCTACGAAACCTAATGTTTCAGGTGCAAAAACATGTAGGGGTTATATAAAATATATTTTATTATCAGCTTATTTCACTTTTACTCCCTGCAATGTTCCACTAACTAAAACTGTACTTTAATATCCCAAATCCATAATATTTCAATATTGTTTTTAGCTTTTTTATGAATTTCTTTGTGTTTTCCCAATTTTCCCCAGACATCCAAAATTACCTATATTTTCATACCAACCCTTGCCGTAGTTGACTTGCTTCGTATGAATTCATGTTATATTAATAATCTCGTTGAGATGATATTTCTTAGTGGAAAGAGTACTACCCTAAATAAATCTGTAAGATACCAATATGATTCCAGTTCTAAAGAACTTCTTTCTTGAAGACATGTGTTCTATAATTTGTTTATAAGACATCCATGGTTATCTTATAATGATGCTCCCACTTTACACTTTAGTGTATCTTTCAGATGAACTACCATTATATTTTGTTTCAAAAGTACTTTGTTTTCTTTATTATTTTTTGTTATCACTGCGGGTTACACCAAGATTAAGTAATACCCTATATGTTAATTACTTTAATGGGGTAGGTATTATGAATGCCTGCATTTGTCTGCAAGGAAATTGTGAAAACATTTAGGCTAAACCACACTCATTAAACCCGACCGGGATTCTAACTTTGATATTCCTGTCATCAGCAGGACAATATATTATTAGAGTGGCGCTTTATATCATTTTACCACTGAAGAGTGCTATGTTGTTCCTTGTATTTGGATTGGCTTACACCTAAGGCCCAGACAAGATCCAACCTTCTTCTGGCATTGGCTCAACCTGCCACTAACTCTTGTCCAGTACTGTTGTCTCTTATGTGTAATTATAATTCAGCTCTCTACCAACTATCTTTTTCGTTATTGCATTATTAGCTGTCACTTTTTAGGAGTTTTGTGGTTAAAAAAGAATGTGTTACCCAAACAAACATAAACCAGACTTAACTCAACAGCATTGATATGTATAATTATTTATCCTTGTCTCGCATATATCTCAACTATCCTTGTTGCGTATATAATAATAAACAAGTCACCAATACAAATATAATTAATTAAAAGATATATGAAGCTAATATTGTTTGACCTTGATGAATATTTGTACTTTTACTTGTAGGATGAGTTTAACGCCTCAGATTATGAAGATGAAATTGCGAATACTAAGATGAAGTTCTGTGACTCTTCTCTAGAAAAAAATGAATCAACCCAGTACTACTGTATCCCAGAGAACAAATCTCAGGTATCAGCTATAATTTTAAATTAAACATAAAATAATATTAGTCCACCTTTTGTATCACTCTTACCCCATCACTCGAACTCATAATATATTTATTAATAATCCTGGACATTTATGAACACAATGAAAGGAATATTATATTATATTATATATTATATTTTCATTGAATATTATAGAATTTTTTTTTCCTAATATTTGTTTTAAGATAACCCGCAATTTAACACAATATGATTATTTATACTTAATCTAACAATCACTAATTAGCTAATATATAAAACCTTGTCAAATTTTCCTGTTTAGACAAAAGAAAATTATTTTATTATATTGATTAGATTTTCATTAATTTATAAGTTAATCAATTAGTTGCCATATCTGTAAATCGAAGAAAAATAAACACAATAAAATTAACTTTCGTACAAAAGTGGTAAATAGATTTTATCACGCACATGTTTGTTGGTAAAATTATATGATTCAATTACGAAAAAAAATGTCACCTGGACATGGGAATTAATCCTGGGATATCTAGTTTAACGTAAATTGTCTATGATTTAGCTATCTAGGGTATTCACTAAGACAGGATCATTCATCATTTGTTCCAAGTTAATAGCTGTGGTTTTTATAACAGAGGATCACATTAGATTGTACTTAGAAATCTTATTTATTATTAACCCACATGAATTTATTAATACAGAAATCAATTGGCTGATGTATTTTAACACACCAACATAAAGTGCCATAATTACTACAAGCTTCACACACAAATTTTTAATATATTTTTAATATATCCCTAAAATATCACATTATTTTATCTACTTTAACAAACTGAAATAAGTGATGGATTAAATAGATAAGAGATGATATTTGTTATTTACTATTATAGCCCCAAACCCTTCCTTCACCTCTGACAAGACGTGTATTAATAACAACTTGTGAATGTGTGGAATGCCAGGCCTCCACCATGGTTCGGATCCCGCGTTAAACTGTAGGTCCTCCATTTCATCTCACAATAACCCTACCATTACAGATTAGTGTAAGTGTATATAACCCGAACGGGTAGTAAGATGCGGTGCTAATAATAATAATAATAATAATACTGTTATAGACACATTTAATAATAATAATATTTAGCACCGCGTCTTACTACCCGTTCAGGTTATACGCTTTAAGTATTAATTACGCTAATGGATTAGGAATTGGGAATGTTGAATTAGAGGAAGTGAACCCGCATTTGCGTGGAGGGAGAGTGTAAAACCATGTAGGAAAAACCACCCCAGTTCACCCGACCGAGATTCGAACCTCGATCTCCCCGTCCTCAGCAGTCGAGCTCAACACGACAAGCGTGTTAGCCAACTACGCCATCGAGGCGGGTTTATAGACACATTTAAATATAAAAATGACATTCAGACAGGGAATTGAACACAGGACCTCTGATCAGAGCATTTTCAAAATAAGCCAAGCCACGAGTCCTTGGTTCAATAGGTGTCATTTTTTAATTTAAAGAAACTGAAAGAAAACAAAATCACAAAATAATACACCAAACACACTACTGTACTTTAGTCAATTAAGTAATTTGGGAGGGGGTACAACTTGTGTATCACACGTTTGACAAAATTGGATGACATGGTGACATTATCTATTCAAACACAAATGTCAAAGCCATGATGAACATTTTCCTTTACTGCCAATTTCCATTGTAGTATGATAGCATAATTGTCATTCAGGAGCACAGCACCCTTTAATCGGGCGACCCATCGACCCCATGAATCAAGTAATCAGATGACCACAACTCCCACAGATAAGGAGTGCACTGTTGGACAAATTAAGTTGGCAGTTTGTTCATGGGAATATAGGTTTAATTTGATCCTGGAAGCTCAATGATAGCCTTACCTATCAATAGCAGTCAGACTCTAAGGATCATTGGGATGAACTGATAACTAATCAAGCGTATGATAATTGAAGCAAGCTTCCACTTTTGCCAATATTCTACACAATTCTTTAAAGGTAAGACTTGTATTGCTCATAACACAAACTTTATATCCACTTCCCATATACCACCAGATAGTGTTCATCTGGGAGGGATTGTTTGTAAAGTAAAAACAAAAACTTATCACGTGCTGCAATTTGGTTAGTGATTAGAACATTATGACGATTTCTCAAGGAATTTGTGTAACTACTGCATACATTGCTTGATTTTAACGATTGGTGCTTCTTCCTCAGCCGCAATATTCTTAGAATGAAGCCAATGGTAACCTTCCTTTCCCAGCTAATATGGACCATGCCAACAATGATAGAGCTTGAGAAGGTCTTCGGGATTTCCTCTTTAAGCAATAATGTCAGCAGGATTGCACTTTATTGAAACATGTTTCCAATTACAATTAGTTGTCAAATGGGGAATTTTTTCGATTCCTTTTTTACATCTTCTGGGTTTTGCTGCCAAACATTATAGTTTAGCTATAGGGTCCATTTTGTTTGACACACTTTCCTATTATCCTATAAACTGATATATAGGAAATAATTTCAGTTTGTCCAACTGTGAATGTTATTACCACAATAAGAGCTCTGCCTTTGTGAAGTGCACACTAGGGATTTGGTATGGTGGAGAAACCTTGTAACCTTGAAATTACTATCATGTTTACATAAATTAACATGTCCATTATCAAACAATCTGATATTCTTTAATGCCTGCCTTCGGCATTCCAAAATTTCAATGAATTTGTCTAATTTCTAATTCTTAATTCTATGTGAAGAAATGAACAAGGTGTAAATAATCTAAAGGTATGTCAATCTCTAGTGTCATAACAGCATTTAAGTTACTCTTTGAAGTGTTAATGAATTGTAATATCTCTATTATCAATTCCTTCTGGACAGGCTGAATATCTAACATTTAACTTATATGAGTAAGTGCGACAAGACTTTTGTTTTAGTATTTATACAGTGTACTTTCCATGCCACTTAATAATTTTACCTTAATAACTTTGGGGCTTGACTTGAAAGTGATGAAACTAAGTAATAAAACTTATGGATTTGAAATTGACCGTTCTCATATACCAATACCTTGAAACTGTCTCATAGTCACAGTAGATAATTTTATTGCAGGTGAGTATAACTGAATAATTACAGGACAGGAGTGTCACTTTAATTCACTGGCTCAGTTAACCCACCAATTGGCTAAAGGGCACCCATTATGGAGTATTCTATTAAATCCTGCATAGATGTGCATGCCGTGTGGTATTTTATCATCAAATTCCTGCCTGTTGCTTTCATGTTCAACAATTGAATGAAGATCATTTTCTTCAAATTATAATTGAGATTCTTGAAATTTGTCCAAGATTTAACTTAATTTCTCATAACTTCATTCACTTCATTTTATGCTAGTGTTTCTTTCATTAAATTATTGCTCTACAAATTTTGGCTAACATGTGAGGCTTCTCTTTTAAAACCCATGATTTCTGGTTAGTGGCTAAAGTTGCTCTTGCATCATGATTATAATGAATGAAAATACATAAACTGATTAACTTTATACAAAAATATTTTATTTATTTTAACTGTAAAAATTGACTTTCTATATTTGGGAGTAGGCCACTGTGCTGGTTGTGATGGAACCCACTATCCAAATTGACTTGCTATAGCTAGTCACCTAAATGACATCAAATTGTTATTTGTGCACCACTATAAGGCTGTAAAGATAAAATGGCTGCATGATGTTCATCTTCAGCACAAAGGGAAACCATGTGACCTTGAGCCAGATAAATGGCTCATACAGATCAATCCTTATTCAGAATGTCATTAACCATTTACACAACAGGATAACACTATGAATGTTTAGAAGGCACAGTTTATTCTGTTACACTCATGAATATAACACTGATAATGCATTATTTATGTTGCAAGGCTTGTTCACAAATCATAACTAGTGTCACTGTAATTTAATATCGCTCATTTTTGTAATCATCCATCCCACTGGACTTGGATGTTAAAGATTGACATGCGAGGAAACTAATTCATTATTGAATTTCATGAACAAATTAATACAGACCCCACTTGATGTTGTAGCATTCTAACACAAACAGCTTAAACTGATGGTACACACCAAAAGAAAGTGTCATGCGCACAAGTCCACACATAAATTTTGAATATACACACAAAACAGCATCACTAATATTTCAAGTCACAAAAAATAGATGGCTGTGTGGAATCATCGGTTATTTGAGCTTAATTTTGAAATCAAATCTACCAGCAACTCAGGATTGATTGTATTCTGCCAAGTGTTAAGTACTAGATTTTATTGCTGATGGCTCTGGTTTCATTGTTTCAATATTGTTCCAAGAAGTCAACATCTTTTGGTTTTATTCCTGTGTTTAGGGGTCATCTTTTAACAAGAGAAAGATAATTGAATCACTATTTAATTCCTTTATTTGAATTGTGTTAACAGATCAAATTAGAAGAGAAATCTTCTTCTTCAAGTGAAATATTACAGTCAAAATTATTTTTAGAAAAAAACTCTGATTTTAATATCGAATTTGTTAAGGAGAAACAAGAATCGCCTTTTAATGTGTTACACAAGAAAGAATATTGCAGTAACCTTTTAATAAAGGAATCATGTTTTAAATCAAATTCCATTCACAGGGGAGAATATATTAAAGAGAATCATAGTGGTGATGATGAAAATACGTGTAAAACACAAGCTTCCGTGGATGATTATTTGACTGTTGAGGACTTTAAATGTAATCAAAAAAATAATTTTATTTGTAAACACGCTCAATCAGGAGGATTTAGTATATCACTTAAAGCAACTAACACAAAATGTAAATCAAGAAATTGTACCAAGAATCCTCACAGAGGAGGTCATTATCCAGCTCATAGAGAGAGAACTAAAACTGAAAATTCTGGTTACCATGCTGAGGTAAGAGGTCATTTTGTTTCTCATGGAGGAGGAAAGAAATGTAAAACTGAAAGTTGTACTAAGTATGTTCAGTTAGGAGAATATTGTATTGTACATGGTGGAGGAAAAAAATGTAAAACCGAAAATTGTACTAAGTATTCTTTGAGGAGTGAACATTGTCTAACACATAGGAAAATAAAGAAATGTAGAACTGAAAATTGTACTAAGCACTCTCAGGTAGGAGGACATTGTATTGTACATGGAGGAGGTAAGAAATGTAAAACTGAAAATTGTAGTAAGCTCTCTCAGGTAGGAGGAAATTGCATTGCACATGGAGGAGGAAAGAAATGTAAAAGTGAAAATTGTCATAAACTTTCTCAGTTAGGAGGACATTGTATTACACATGGAGGAGGAAAGAAATGTAAAACTGAAAATTGTAGTAAATGTGCTCAGGTAGGAGGACATTGTATTGCACATGGAGGAGGAAAGAAATGTAAAACTGATAATTGTATCAAGCTTGCTCGAGTAGGAGGACATTGTATTGTTCATGGAAGCTTTTGTAAATGTAAAATTGAAAATTGTAGTAAGAATGCTCAAGTAGGAGGACATTGTATTGTACACGGTGGAGGAAAAAAATGTAAAACCGAAAATTGTACTAAGTATTCTTTGAGAGGTGAACATTGTCTAAGGCATAGGAAAATAAAGAAATGTAGAACTGAAAATTGTAGTAAGCATGCCAAGGTAGGAGGACACTGTATTGCACATGGAGGAGGAAAGGAATGTAAATCTGAAAATTGTATCAAGCTTGCTCGGGTAGGAGGACATTGTATTGCTCATGGAAGATTTTATAAATGTAAAACTGAAAATTGTAGTAAGAATGCCCAAGAAGGAGGACATTGTATTCTACATGGTGGAGGAATCAAATGTAAAACCGAAAATTGTACTAGATATTCTTTGAAAAGTGAACATTGTCTAGCACATAGAGAAATAAAGAAATGTAGAATTGAAAATTGTAGTAAGCAAGCCAAGGTAGGAGGACATTGTATTGCACATGGAGGAGGGAAGAAATGTAAAACTGAAAATTGTAGTAAGCTTGCTCGGGTATCAGGACACTGTACTGCACATAGAGGAGGAACGAAATGTAAAACTGAAAATTGTAATAAGCTTGCTTTGAGAAGTGAACATTGTCTAACACATGGTGAAAGACAAAAATGTAAAACTGAAAATTGTAGTAAGAATGCTCAGTTAGGCGGACATTGTAGTGCACATGGAGGTAGAAAGAAATGTAAAACCGAAAATTGTAGTAAGTATCCTCAGGTGGGAGGATTATGTATTACACATGGAGGCGGAAAGAAATGTAAAACTGAAAATTGTAGTAAGTTAGCCCAGGTAAAAGGTCATTGTATTGCACATGGAGGAGTTAGGAAATGTATAACTGAAAATTGTTCTAAGCATGCTCGGGTAGGAGGACATTGTATTGCACATGGAGAATATAATTAATGCCTAACTGAATATTGTATTAAGTATGCTCAGGTAAGAGGACATTGTGTTGCACATGGAGGAGGAAAGAAATGCATAACTGAATATTGTAGTAAACATGCTCGGGTAGGAGGACATTGTATTGCACATGGTGATATATATATATATATATATATATAAAACTAAAAATTGTGGTAAGCATTCTCAGTTAGGGGATTTTTCTGCACATGGATGAGTAACAAAATGTAATACTGAATATTGTATGTACTATGCTTAGTTAGGATGACATAATATAAAACTTAAAACTTTACTGCATTTTTATTGATATGGCTCAAATATGAAGGCGTTTCAAAATATATTCATGGGAACCAAATATAAATCTTTTTTTATTGTTATATTGTATCCTTGTTACGCTATTGCTTTTAGCATATTCACAATAAAGGGGAAGACATGACGAATAATAGTGAGGAAAGGGGCCCAATGTTGAAAAATCACTGTCTATAGACTCAACAAAGAGTTGAGTATTAGAGAAGTTTCTATAGACGTCTTGGGGCAGTCCCCTAGGAGTCAACAGCCCACCTTGCTTCAAATCACAAAAATGCATTCTATAAACACTTGCTAAATAAGGGTGTGGTGTCTGTTGTTAAAAGGGCGCTGGATTGCTACAAATGACGGTCCGACCTAATTCCTTGACCATCCAGATATCCAACATGTTGGAATATTGTCTTCTACTACTATATAAAGTTTACGAAATAAATTAAATTATTATTGAAATCTAAAATAGATTTTAAAAAGAAACGTCCACATTTCTATCAATATACACTTATATCAATATTTTATCGGTATCAACAGTTTTTCGAAGTAAAATTTGCGCGAAGAAATATGTTAGGTATGCTCCGGACCCATGATGTAAAGAGAATAGAGGTGAACCCACGCGCATGCTTACCCCCACCTCGCCACCTTGCTGCCTGCCACTCTGACGTCACCTGGGTTGCAAGCTCTCCGAGTTTTCACCCATTTTTAGTTTATCTTCAAGCGCCAATCCATTCTACACGTTCCACCAAAAACAAATTCGTCATGCCAAATTGTGTATTATATCGCTGTCACAATCATTCACTTAAAATAAAAGGTAGTTCAATCAAATACTTCCGATTTCCACAAAGGGAAGATATCAACGCAAAATGGGTTGCAGCATGCAAAAGAAAATGCAAAATAAATATCAAGAGTGGTGAGTAAAAAAGTGTTCATTTATAAAATATAATTATTTAATTCTGTTTGCTTAAAGCTATTTTAACTTTCGAGAGCGCAGATGATGCTAAATTATTCACCTGAAAAATGCCGAAAGATAAAAGACGATTCATTTCCAATGTTACACCTTCCACTAAATGAACACAAAAACCATTTATACCTCATGCATCCCAATGCGGATTTTACTTTTATCTAAATTGATTACTAAAACACCTAAATAGTTATTTTTCAGCAAATTTTATATATCTTATAAATTACCGTCAGAGGATTTCAGATTATTGTGCTATTATAAAGTGACATTAGTTTGCTTAGCTTTTTGTTTAATTTTTCAGTACTATAAATAAGCAAGAACTGCCAGTATTAAGTGGGGAAAGTGACAAATTTCCAAAAGAAAGGTCAACATTTTTGAAACCTGAACCTAGTCCCATCAACTGCAAGTCACCTAATGATCTACTGCATCTAAATAATAGATATTTGAAATAAAGTATATCACATGTTTTATTTTGTAAAACATTTTCGTGAATATTCAGACATATTATTTGAAAGAATGAATTTATTTTTAGTAATTGATATTAATCGCATAAGTAACTACAATTGAAATACCAGTGCTGGTATGTTAAAATAATGCTTCGCGATTATTTTGCTTCACATCATGTAGTTGGGGGGG